>JAFBJT010108342.1:0-48167 GCA_016785325.1 Chascanopsetta lugubris
TCATACGTCACTTCTTGGGACTTAAACACACACACACACACACACACACATACACACACGTGGACTCATTTCCTGCAGAATCATGCAAATGTGCTGACACACACCACTGACACATGTTTGGGTTCAGTTCATAAATCTGGGGGGGGTTTCATTAGTTTTCATCACACACACATTCACACACACACACACACACACACACACACACACACACACACACACACACACACAAAGAGGAGGAGGGAGGATCTCCGCGCTCTCACCAGTTGAGAGTTTCATTCACTTCATCCAGAAGTTTGACTTGTGTCTCATCTCTTCACGTCACTTGTCTTTACGTCACTTTTTGTACTTTGACGTTAATTTGCCATCTTCACTTCCGCCGCCTCTCGGTCCGTGAGTCTGACACTTGCCTCAGAACCTCGTGGTTCTGCCTGAATCCTGAAAACGCGTGTGTGGACCGTTAACGGAGCGAGGTTCAACAGGAGGTTTCACCACCGACACACACACACACACACACACACACACACACACCCACACACACATGCGCGCGTTCTCATTAGGACCAGGGAGGGTGTAACGGACACTTCTGAGACAAACCCCGGCTCTGAGCACCATGTCCTCCCGGTACTGAGACACCACCAGCCCGCCGGTACCGACTGGATCCATACATCCGACCCGGAACATCTCCCGTGTCAAAGGTACTGTCAACTTCTTATTGTTAGTAAAGTTAGAGGGTGAAAAAGTTTATATCTAAAGACTATGATTCGTTTCTTTTGTCTTATTTTGCCTAAAGTTTAATGTTAATTAGACAAAACCATGACTTACAGTAAAACTATAAACTAATACATTCACAGTACTGACAATATTTTATGTAAAATATTTCATTTATTTTATAATTTTATTTCTATTAATTGTGTTCATACTTCAGTCTCTCCCAAAGCTCTACTAGTTTACTAGGATAATGATTTAGTTTTAAGTAGCAGGCCCGTAGCTAAAGTCAATGGGGTCCAGTGAGGGGTCCGTCTGCTCACGGGGCCCCTCTATCAGAATCTCTGTGATTTCACTTCAAAGTTGAGTTCAGTTAATAGTCAGCTTTTGTTTTCACATCAATGATGAATACTAAAGTTATTTTTTATGTAAATAAGGTCATTGTCCAGTGTAATTGTAGTGTACTGTGACTTATTCAATCTCCTCCTATCATATCACAACATAAATCATTATCATAATTAGCATATACTATAGTATCCTTTCTCACTTTATCTCATCGTACTGTATTTTAACTTATCTTTATTATCTTATCTTAGAGAAACGTTTGTTTTCCTTTGTCTGAAAAATGACATGACAAGATGATTTACTTCCAGATGAATAGGACATTTGTACTTTGTATTATGAAGTATC
Organism: Chascanopsetta lugubris; assembly: GCA_016785325.1. NCBI lineage: Eukaryota > Metazoa > Chordata > Actinopteri > Pleuronectiformes > Bothidae > Chascanopsetta > Chascanopsetta lugubris. The sequence continues at coordinate 1,396 of JAFBJT010108342.1, forward strand.
ATTAGTATTCATAATTCATCTTTTAAGTACACTTATATATATATATAATATATTACTTATATATAATACTTGAATTTGAGTCGCCATGTTATTTTAATGGTTGCTTCGTTCACTGATATGGACGTGATTCTAAAACATTGTCAACAATGTGAGTGTATAAACTCCGGAGGACTGATCCCCGATGTCTCCGTGTTGTTCCTGCAGTCGCTCGTCCATCATGTATCCATCCGCCGTCAGCACATGCGCGCGCTGCAGTCTCGTCCGGGTGCTGGTTCAGGTTCTGGTCCTGCTCCTGGTTCTGGTCCGGCCGGCGGGAGGATACAGTCTGGATCAGGATCACAGTCTGGAGTTCACTGGTCCGTCCTCCTCCATGTTTGGATACTCAGTCCTGCTGCATCGCCACAAAGCTCACAAATGGTCTGGACCTGTTTCTTATTGACCTGTTATTGATCTGTCATTGTTTCCGTATCGATCTGCCGATCGGTGTTCATCCTCTGTCAATCTGATATTGCTCCTTCATCAGGCTGCTATTGGACCCAATATTGTTCGGCCATTGATCCTCTATTGATCTGCAATTGACACCATTGTGCTGATACTGAACCTGCTCTCCCTGTTAGTCCACCACTGATGCCTCCAATGTTCTGTGTCCTATTCTGATCTTCATTGATCTACTATTGATCCAGAACGAACTGTCCATTGCACTGCTATCAATCATCTATTGATACAATATTGATCTGCTAACGGTCTACTATTAATTTCCTATTCCCCTGCACCGGACTCACCCTTGACCTATTGTCCACCCTCTTGATGATTTTCAATGGACCGTCTCTTCTATTGATCTTCCATTGACACCCTGTTGATCCTATTTGATCGACCCTCTGCTGATCTGGTATTGATTCTCTCTTTCTCTCCCTCCCGTTGACCCCCATCGTCGATCCCATATCGATCATGCTCCTCTGATCGAACCCCTTTCATCTGCACTTCATCTTCATCTCAGTATTTCAGTCCCTTGAGTGGTGCATCGTGCAGTTCCCTCAGACGACAGTCGGTCTCCTCCATGTCCAAGTTTTATAGTCGTGTTGTTTTCATCTGATTTTTTTATGAATGAGGCTGAGTTATATTGAACACGTGGGGGTCTGATGATCTCAGCAATGAAAATGATCAATTACTGCTCCTGTTGTCAGCGCGCTAGAGGACTGACCCGTCTTTTCAAAGCATCATGGGTTTTCATGAAGTAGACGATGAACCTCCTCAATCCTGGACTTTGTCCATAGAAATAAAGGTCACTTATGACCTTTATTTCTATGACCATAGATCTGTATGGTACGGAGCAGTAAATCTTCAATTCATTATGTGTGTGTGTACGTGGGTGTGTGTGTGTGTGTGTGAGTGAGGGAGTGTGTGCATGCTAATTACTCAGGTCATTTCAGTGACAGAAGCTCTTTGATGCCTCACACACAGATGCCATTGAGACACTGAACAGATGCAGTCTAACCCTCTCTCTCTCTCTCTCTCTCTCTCTCTCCCTCTCTCGCCCTCAGGTTGGTGGTGGGAGCTCCGGAGGCAAACTCATCCTCCAATCCGCTGGTTCGATCCCCAGGGGGCATTTTCCGCTGCAACATCAGTACAGAGGCACCGCACTGTCATCACATGCAGGCTGGTGTGTTTCTATCTATGTTGTTAAAAAAAAGGGGGTTTCATTTGAAAGGGGGAGGTCCCGTTCACACCCACGTGTTTGAGCTCCAATCATTTGAGCTGAGGCAGAGCAGGGGTGATGTCATCAAGCTGCCACTCACATGCAATTGCACATTCCGAATTGAGTACTGTTTCTATCGTAACTGTTGAATTTGAGCAGTCTACAATTTCATCCAGCTCTTATCCAAAGTTACATACATCTGAGGGTGGATGGAGAGGCCGGGAGTTGAGCCCATGACCTCATACATTCATATCCTCAGCCCTACCACTGAGCTACACCCACGCCGGGTTTATGTTGCAATTATGTCCGCAGATAGAAAAGCAGGATTGAGTCTTATCTTATTTCACTATGTTTTATTTTAACGTCTTGAATGTTTCGCATCATGTCAAATTGTATTATTGTATTATTTTATTTTATTTTATCGTATTTTACCGTCACTTCAACATCAAATCTGTAACGAAGGACCCAAAATCGATGCGTGAAACAAACGTGTGTGTGTCATGTTTCCATCCCGTCACTTCCTGTCGTCAACATGTGAACTCTTTAACTGCAGACGTGTCGAGCTGTGGGAAGACGTGTGAGGCAGAGAGCGATCACCAGTGGCTGGGAGTCAGTCTGTCCAGACGACCTGGAGACAACGGGGGACTCATCCTGGTAACACACACACACACACACACACACACACACACACACACACACACACACACACACACCTCCACCACATGACAACTGTCAAAAACTCTCATCACATTCGTGTTATGGTTTCAGCTACAAGGGAAAAAAAACATAAATGTGAGTCTTTGTTCATTAACTTAAAGGTGCAATGTGTAAGATTTTATACTGCTACTTCCATTCAAAGTGGCAGAAATTAAACATAAAGTAATAACACTGATGCTTTTACTGGTACCATCACCTGAATGTATGAATAGTTGTTACCATCACCCGAGAAGGAGCCCTCTATATTTACATCAGGAGCAGATCCTCTCTATGGAGGCGGCCATGTTGCCCTGCCATATGTTTTAACAGTAGCCCAGAACGGACAAACTTAACACTGTTTGTGTAATGACCGTACTTGGTTTATGTTGGTTATATTGACACGAGACGTGTTCATTTATTAATCTCTTCAAATGTTGACGCAAAGTATTTGAATGAAATTCAAAACTGGACTGAAACAAAAGTAAACATTAGAAGTTGTCGTTGTTTATACCTCATCATGCCATGATTTCTCTGGTCTGCCACCACTTGAGATCAAATTTGTGGCCCCTGAACTCAAATGAGTCTGACCCCCCCCCCCCCCCCCCCCCCCCCCCCCCCCCCCCCCCCCCCCCCCACACACACACACACCCCCCCCTCCCACCGGGTGAAGGGTTAACCACATGCAACAGCTGCAACACGCAACTTCACTGCCATCGATGCCGCTCACCTCATACGCAGTACACATGCAGAACACACAGTCGACGTTTAAGGACTTCATTCTGTGTTTTGATCACGTCGCTTACGTATGAGTCAGGAGCTGCGGTCGCCTCATCGAACCATTGCCAACTCTATGTAGGCGCGTGATCAAAGGGAGAACAACACGTGTGGCCCGTACACCGCCGCCATGACGACAACAACATGCCAGTGTGCGAGTGGCATGATGGTCAACCTCGGCGACAGGGTGACAACATGAGGATCGCCTCCGCTCGGTCCAACTGAAATCTGCAGTATCGTAATGATTTATGTTTCCTGTGCAACCGAAGAACTGAGTCATTGGACAGGAAGTGTCTAAATGCACCAGTGATAATCAGCCTGTGAGAAAGAACGCTTCTCTTTAATACTTTGTTTATTCATGGCTCTACGCTCACCGGGCCTGGCTGAGGGTATTTACTTGTGATATCACAACGATGTCACCACCGATGTTATAGATTGCCATGACAACTTTTTCTTTTTTAATTTAGAGATAGAGCAAATATTTGTTTCTCTGTTTTCTCAAAAATCGCCTGCAGGAGGAAACCAATCACACAACAGGGCCGACACAGAGGTTCTGTCACGGTGTCATGTGGGAACAACAACACTGCTGCTAACTTGTGATTGTGTTACTGACAGTAATGAGTCACATGCTGTTTTTTTTATGGTGTGTGTGTGTGTGTGTGTGTGTGTGTGTTTCCAGGCGTGTGGTCACCGCTGGAAGAATGTCTTCTACTCAAAGAAGGACAGTCAGAACAACAAGCTGCCTCACGGAGTGTGTTATCGCTTCGGCAGCGACCTGAAACATGGGCTACCCATGATCCCCTGCTACAGAGGTACACACACGCTACAAGTTTCACAGTCGCCATCTTGCCGAAGCATGACCCCCTTCTACTTCTTGGTTCATGCAAAATCGGGCAAAGAGGCAGAGCACAGGTAGAGCGGGCGCTGGGCCCATTGTGCCGTCGCAGCATCCACAGAACGTGGCAGGTCGGCCCAGCTGTCAGTCAAGAGGCCACGCCCCTTAATTATGCACAGTGTCAAACCTGGATAGAATACAAATGAGCAAGTTACCAACTGTAGTTTGCACCAGGCTTTAAACATGTTTAATTCACCTCTCAAGTTGAGCAGTTCAACAGGGGAGTCTATGGGGGATTGACTCACTTTTGGAGCCAGCCTCAAGTGGCCACCCTGTGAACTGCAAGTTTTCCACCGCCACGTATAAAAGTGCTAAGGCATTTATTTAGAAAATGGTTTCAAGTGTGAGGCTGTGTCTGCGACGGTTAGAGTGGTCATCCTTTCACCAGTATGTCACAGGTTCGAGTCCTGTCATTGCTACTCTGCACGCTCAATTACTTAATGAGGAACCTCATCTTGCGCCACGAAGTCTTATATGAAAACAGACCATTTTGAAGCGAGCGCAGTGTCACTACTTTGTTTGTGTGTGTGTGTATGTGTGTGTGAAGGCGGCAGTATTTGTCCAGCTGCAGGAGGAAATCATCGGCGTTTTATCTTCATACATGTTTGTTAACCTTCACCTCCCGTCATGTTTACCTCCCTCTCTCCTCCGTCGCAGACCATCAGAGGAAGTTCGGCGAAGCTTACGGGTCATGTCAGGCTGGTATCTCCAATTTCCTGACAGAGGTCAGTAACACCGACGCTATTTTAGAATCTCGTTTGTCTCCACTGCCGCCACCAGAAGACTGAATCCGCTCTGAAACTGTGACAGACATGTTTAAAAATTTTTTTTTAAATGGATTCCACTTCCCTCTTTATCTCAACAACAACGTCATTACATTTACTGTGATTCGATGACATTCTGATGATACATTATAACGGAGCCGACGCAGAAGTGCATAGAACATGACATCATAGAATTTGTTATCTCCTCTCCAGGATCTGATCATCATGGGGGCGCCGGGGACGTCCTACTGGACCGGTTCGGTTCTGGTCTATAACACGACCAGTCGAGGGATGTCGGCTTACCTCGATGACGAAACTGCGGCCGTCAGCTTCGGAAGCTACCTAGGTAAATAAGTCCGATTTTTAGTTTTTACATTCTGACTTTGGTCCATGTCCAATCTGCTGACACGGAGGAGGCTGATTTATTCATTCATTTGAACCTGCACTGCAGCCCACATCCGGGGTGGGGGGGTGGGGGATCAACATCCTGTGCGTTTAGTGATGAGGAGATGTCAATTCAGCAGAATTCCGCGAATAGAAAGTGAACCTCACGTGGCGCCTGATGATAAAAATCACTGGTGTAAATGGTTTTCCCTCGGAAGTGAAACGACGCTCTGTCGCTGCCGAACCATCACCGGTAAATTCAGCTCCGCTCGGTTCGCGATATTGAAAAACCGATGTGGGGGACGAGGGGCCGAGAGGCTGAGCTCATCGAGCGAAATGTCTGTTCCAACAACACGCTGAGCTGCCGAGAGCCAATCGCACCGAGCCAGCGTGACTTTAATTACTGCGACCACACGCGGCTCCGCTCTGTGTGACGAGCGCCGCCTCGTATGAGCCAACGACTCTTAAGATGAATGACTGCAGCTCGTGGAGGTGTTGGGAGTCGCCCTCGGAGATGTTCCCACCCGAGCCCGGGTTCAGGTGCAGCTCCAACGTAGGGGGGGAGCTATCTCGCAAACGGCTGCGAACCCTATCTGTGCTTGTTACTCAACCTTCCACTCGGCCGTGGCGTCGACAACAAGTCTTGAAATGGACTTTCCCTCCGGGGAAACTTGAAACTGTGGTCAAGTCTCAACTGATGCGTAACCCGCACCGTGGCGCTAAGCAAGAGGAGCTAGAACACTGTGTTTCTCAGGGGCCGTGGATGTGACTTAAATAATTCAATCAGTCTAATTGGTCAATCAGTCCGTCCATATGCTGCTGCTGCTGCTGCTGCTGCTGCTGCTGTTGACACAGGTCCAGGTTAGGTCACATTTATTGGATAAGGCATACATGAGGTGCATCAGTGTACTGCTGGGAATCACTTAATACCAGTGTCGTTGTTTTTTTCCCCAACGAAGTCAGAAGAACAGACTTGCATTGATCTGAATGTTTCGAAGAGTTCGAATTCTCTTCGAATACTCTTCGAATTCGAAGAGTAGCTCATGCAAACCATCTTCAGTATATCCTCTCCGTATTTGTGCAGATCGTGTTGCACAGGAAGCCGAGCAGTGAGGCGTGATGTACCCCAGGCTGTTTTTTAATTTGGTCTCTGATCTCGGTATTGAACTCACTCCTCGGCACACCGACGGAGATGAACTGAGAGAAACGTGTCAAAGGTGTGTGTGGTGGTTCTCAGGCAGCTTTCTCTGACACCTGCTCCCCGCAGACACTCACTTAGCCTTCTTTCGTTTCCTGGAACTCAACCTCAGTCGTAACCATAGCTGCACGTCAAACCTGAGCCACCTGGCACGTGGCGATGATACTTAAAAACGGTAAAGGTGCAGCTTTTAGGATTTAGAGACCTCTGGTGGTGATGTTGTATATTACTGCTGAGTTGCCCTCACCTCACCCCTCCCTTTACATGCACATTGGTGAACATCTGTGTAGGGTTAGGGTAAGGGTTAGGGTTAGGCATGTGTGTGTGTGTATATATTTATATATATATATATATATATGTGTGTGTGTATATATATATATATATATATGTGTGTATATATATATATATGTATATATATATGTGTGTGTGTGTATATATATACATGTGTATATATATATATGTATATATATATGTGTGTATATAATGTCTGCTAGTCTAAATGTAAACTAGTTCACTTACATCATCTGCATTTAATGTCTCTGAATGGAGACATACAAATACCTCGAACTGTTGCTTGAAAAGTCAGTACTTGAGTAAATGTTTATATAAAAGTTTATTTCCAACACTGCCCAGTCTTAATGTTCAACACTCTCGTGCAGGTTATGCTGTTGGAGCCGGTCACTTCCTGGGTCCTGCCTCCATGGAGGTGGTGGGCGGAGCTCCACAATACAACCAGAGAGGAAAGGTAGGGACCACAGCTCACCCGTTTTTGTTTGTTGTTGTTTGTTTCGATAGCTTGTGCAGTATAGTTGTAATGATTGTGTGTGTGTATGTGTGTGTGTTGTGCAGGTCTTCATTTTCACTGTGAACAACAGTCTCCTGCGGGTCGTCTCTGAAGTGTCCGGAAAAGAGGTTCGTAGCTACTAAGCGTAAGTGTCCTTCATTCAAGAGGTGTATTCATTTGTGTTAACCCTGTGTGTGTGTGTGTGTGTGTGTGTGTGTGTAGCTGGGCTCTTACTTCGGCTCCAGTTTGTGTGCGGTGGATCTGAACGCTGACGGTTTGTCGGACCTGTTGGTTGGTGCACCTTTGGCAACAGGTGCCAGCAGGGAGGAGGGGCGAGTCCATGTGTACATAAACCAGGGACAAGTGAGTACACACACACACACACACACACACATACACACATTTGAGTGTACTAAACTGCCTCATACTTTGTCTCAGGCGAAGCTGTTGGAGGCGGAGTTTCAGCTGACTGGCAGCGACGCGTACGCCGCTCGCTTTGGGGAGACCATCGCCGACCTGGGGGATCTGGATGACGACGGTTACCACGGTAACAATCGCAGCCGCACTGCCTGATCAACTTTCCCCTGCTGCCAGTACTTTTACAAATACAAATACCGTCTATGATCGTTCTCACTTTGACTGCTTCGTCCTCACGGTAGGAAAGAATCAGACTGGTTTTGTATTTAAACTGAACCACAAACCAACCAACACCAATTATACCTGCCACTTAGTGTTAATGAAGAGACTTCAACGCCCTCACACACTGACAGACCCCTAATCATCCGCGTGTGTGTGCGCGCGTGTGTGTGTGTGGGGCGGTGTATCATTAAGTTCATTAAAACTGTAATGACAAACTCTTGCGGCTCTTTTAACTGAACCCTGAACCTGCCTTCTAATCTGCTCCACTCAGATAAAAGACTTCGTGTGTGTGTGTGTGTGTGTGTGTGTGTGTGTGTGTGAGTTCCACTAGTTTACTCTTTGTAAAAAAAAAAACATTTACTTTAAGAACATCTCAACTTCAAAGGCCTCAGGTTAAATATTAAAAGGCCACTCGGCTGTTTTCTCATGATCCCATGTCGCGCAAAACACTGACCAGTCCAAAGTTGGTGAAATGACATTGGTGGAGTAAATAATGAGGAAGGAAATCGTAGGCATGTAGGTAAAAGGTCGGGGTTGGGTCGATGGTGAGACGGCACGTGGGACAAAGACAATTGTCATTATCATTATTATTATTATTATTATTATTATTATTATTATTATTATTATTATGTGACAATCTGCTAATAACTCGTATCGGCAGACGTGGCCATCGGAGCCCCACAGGAAGACGAACTGAAGGGAGCCGTCTACATCTATAATGGCAGGAAGGATGGGATCTCACCAACGCCGTCCCAGGTACAAACACTCACTCTAATAAAGCATTTTTTTTTATTATTGTTTGATTGTGGAATGTGTTATTGATGCTGACAGTCACACACTACGTTTGTTATCTAAATGTGCGCCTTTTAAGCCGTGAGTCGTTATCTGGCGATGACAATGACAACTATGACGTCTGAATCTTGAAAATAGACTTAAAGTTCCTCTAATTGTGTCCGCAGAGAATTAGCGGTTCCACTCTGGGTCGTGAGCTCAGGATGTTCGGCCAGTCGCTCACCTCCGGCATCGACATCGACGATAACGGCTACCAGGGTAAATCTCACCGTCGCGACAGTCGTCCTCCCGTCTCGCACCGTCGACCTCACTTCCTCTTTTAACCCGGTTCAAACCCTCTGTCTCTGCAGATGTGGCGGTTGGCGCGTTCCTGTCGGATAAAGCCGTGGTTCTCAGGTAAACGCTAACGGGATATTATAGTATGTTCCTCTAACAAGATTCATGTGTTTATAGGATGGAAAAAAAACATTCAACAGTTAATCACATGATAGATTTTTCTGGGCGTGGTGATGATCTTGTACGTCCATTGTGTTGAAGGACGCGCCCAGTGATTCAAGTGAAGGCGTCTCTGGTGCTGCCCGAAGAGATTGACCAGCAGGTGGCGCTGTGCCACGAACACAAGACCCCGACGGTGTGCATCAATGTCACGGTCTGTTTCAGCGTGCGCTCCCGACACTTCCGAGGAGCCATAGGTAACGTGGATCGAACCGACCGACGAGATATTTATTGTTTTGGATCGTTGTTTGATTTACCGACTCCACATTGCTCTTCTCCCTCCCTGCCTCAGATCTCCAGTACAATTTGACCTCCGACCTCCTCCACAAACCCTCCTTCCCTCATCGTTTCCATTTCCACGGCAACGGCTCGTCCAACAGCACGAGGGGCCACGTGCGAGCGCGACATGGCCAGCTCACCTGCACGACACACGTGGCGTATCAAAGGGTATCACTCGTTCAGTCGTCAGTCAGTCTGGACTCGGTGGCATGATGTTCAGGATGTTTAACCCTGTGTCCTGCTCCTACAGAAAGACGTGAGGGACATTTTCACTCCGGTCCAGTTTGAGGTTTCCTACGGTCTCAGGGAAACAAACACCTACAGAGCCTCCTCCAAAAGTTTCCCTCCTTTGAAACCCATTCTGCAGCAGAGCGCCGGACATCGCAACACCATCACCAACCAGGTAGTGGCCCGGACCGACCCTTTCCCAAAGGGAAGGACACGCCTACTCTGAGATCCTCTCCCCCCCACACACACACACACACACACACACACACACACACACATGCACACACATGCGCGCGCGCGATAAGGGTTTCCCGCTTATCCAGATGTGTTTACAGCTGCAGCACATTAGCCGTCATTAGTCTGCTCATCCTGTGTCCACGTCACGTCCCACTGACTCACAAAGACATCACAGCTTGAGCTCAGCTGTAGGAATGTGCTGCCACAGTTCGTCGTCAGAGCATTAGTAATCACCTGAGATAGAGGTCAGAGGTCAGCGGTCACCTCCGATGTTGTCATGTAATAAGGATAATAATGATAATAATGATAACAATGCATCTTTCTCCGTGTCAGACCCTGTTTGCTCGTTCCTGTTCGCTGGTGAACTGTTCCACCAACATGCAGCTGTCCGCTGAACTGGTGCTGCCACAGTAAGTAAACAAGCTCACCCATGAACTCAGACACATCAAAGACACAGACGCGCACACACACGCGCGCGCGCGCACACTGAGGAAACAGCGGTAGCATTGTCTTTTATTAACTCAGTGAGGACGACTTTTCTTTCTCTAAGCGTTTGTCCGTATCAGATGTTCCTCTGCAAAAATAACACACAAACACGATTATTCGCCTCACACGGGCCGACACGTGACGATCCTTAGCTGCAGGCTAATGTCGCGGGATTTATTGAGAACATCAGACAGCAGTGGCGCTTTCATCTCAGCCCGGAGCTGGACCACGCTGTGATTGTCTGCTGTCTGAAAACACTCCCATGCAACAAATGCAGAAAAAAGATTGACCACGCCCAGCGCATCGGAGACGCGATCGCTATCGACGCGATATGGGTGGCGGTTTGTGTGTTTGCGCTTTTCCAATGGTTCGATCCATTTGCCGTGTGTCCTCAGTCAGCAGCAGTACTTTGCCCTCGGCTCCGGTCAGACCATCATGCTGAAAACCTCCATGCTGAACTCGGGAGACGATGCCTTCCTGCCTCGACTGACGCTGCATTTCCCAAACAACATCCACTTCATCAAAGTGCTGCAGAACGTGAGTTTACATCACGGTAATGGGAGGGTTTACTTAAAAAAAAAATCACACTTCAATAATCCTCCGTATTGATTTTTCGCTCCGTTTCATTCAAATCGTAAATAGACGCCCAAAATATAATGTGTTTGTTTGTGTATTGCGTGTGTTTGCAGCAAGAAAACCAGATCAGCTGTGACGTGACTGAGGAAATCAACAGCACAACAGTGTCGGTGGACTGCAGCGTCACCAGCCTCCTGCTCCCCGCCCACAGCCAGGTTCGTCTCAGCCAATCACAGAGCGTGGCTTTGAGCTACTGTTCTAAACTTACCGTTTTAAAAAAAGTACTCTCTGCCCTCAGCTTTCGTCTAATCAGCAGACATTTCCTAGTTTCCTTTGTCTCTGTTCTTTTTCTTCTTCGCATATTGAAAGATGTGAGTTCATATTCAAAAGACGTTTGCTTAACCGGTGATGATCAAACAAAGAGTTGAGCTTTATAGAGTTTACGCTGAGACTTCTCAGCGATGGAGGAAGTGAGAGCATCCTGTCGTTGTCATCAAAAACTAAACCTTACCACTCACGTTTCCTGTTTTTGCCGTGAAGCTGAATATCAACTTCCTGTTGGACGTGAACCAGAACAGCACACCTGGAGATTTCGACATCCATGTCAACACCAGCAGGTAAACACACACACTTCTGCACATTTATTGTCGCAAGGCACATTCGCACTGTCATCGTGCAGCAGACAAACGTGTGTTTGTTCCTTATTATTTCTCTCTTCAGTGACAACTACGAGATGGAGGATTATCTCCATGACAACTCTGTGAATTTCATCCTCCCTCTTAAATATGGGATCAGTGTCAACATCCACGGGTGAGTCTCCGCACTGTAATAGCACTGCCGACATCATCAGTTAAAATGGTGATAGTATCCATGTTGAATGAATTACAAGTATCTCAGACAAATCAGAATTTCAAAGTGAGTAAAGGTAAAGAATAACATCTAACATCTGTTGGTTTGTTTGTGAGCAGTTTCGTGACTCCCACCTCTTTCGTGTTTGGAGAGGAAGACTTGACTCCGGTCGACTGTTACGCTGAAACATTCAACTACACGTACAAGGTGAGCGGTCTGAAAACGACTTTTAGATCCATGACTGGGTCACCGGTGTTTTTCAATGTCCATCACAGGTGGAAAAATCGGAACCACGAAAACCTGCATCTAATCACCGTATCCCCCTAATTTACCGGAATATCATCATGAAACGTTTTTTTGTCGTGTAAAACAAACGCAAGTCCCGATCGACGCTCACTTCCTGTTTGTTATTGTTTTTCTCCGCAGGTCATAAACTCTGGTCCCAGCAGGTCAGTGGATACGGTGGTGGAGATCGCGTTTCCCAAGATCCTCACGCCGCACAGACACAGGCTGCTGCAGGTCATCGACTGGCAGGTACCGACACCCAGCAAGGGTTTCCGCAGCAGCATCTAGTGGCCATTCGGTGAACTGCTGCTCCGAAAGTCACCTAACCCAAAGTCATTCATTTATGATTTGGTTTATACGCTCAACGTGCGCGGATAATGTATTTGTTCGGATGGTAAAATACAGAGTTCATATGTTTGTGTGTTTGTGTCTCATTCTCTCCTGCAGTCGTCTCATGGCGTGTGTTCCATCAGTGACTCCACAGTTTCAGTCATCGAGGACTGTGACGTCCCACAAGCTTCTTTCATCAAACAGCTCATCTTCTTCTTCTCCTTCACCTCCACCCGCAGACTGGTACACACACACTCACACACACACACACACACACACTCACACATAAATACAATCAACTGATTGTTGCACGTTGGGTTGCAACCATTTTGGAATCCCTCTCTTTATTTTTTGGGTGCAGTTTTGTGGTCGCAGCGATGATCTGTGTGAGCGACTGGTGTGTCGTCTTGGTAACCTGGAGGCTGGGAGAGATGCCACCATCAAACTGGAGACCAGACTGAATCCTACTGTCCTGCTGCAAGCTCCGGTAACACACACACACACACACACACACACACACACACACATAGAAATACATAAATCATGGGATGGGGTAGGGGGCTGTTTTTGTAACCAAAAATCAACACAATGTCTTAAACACAAACTAAAGTCGTATTTGGACTTGACGTGTTGTTTACCAGGGTCGCCATGGTATCATGAGGTTGGAGAGCACGGCGATGATGTCATCACCCATAGAAGATCCTTACACCGTCCTCATCCAGAGACAACCGGCGGCTCACGTAAGACACCCTGCCACCAATCGTCACAGCTGAATACTCAGCGTCTATTAAGTGTGAACACATGAAGTGTAATGGTGTTATGAATATACAGTGTAGGAGCGTAGTTCAGGTATAATGCCACAGATTTGGTTCTCTATGTTTTTTTTACCTCTCTAGGTGGTAGTTGAAGCTATTTTCACCCAGAAACCCTCAATGACAGTGAAGGTCTTCATCATCGTGGTCAGTTTAGTGTTGGGCCTGATGATCCTCGCCGCTCTCATCTGGTGCCTGTGGAAGGTAAATATTGTATTTTCTTTCAAATGCTAAACAAAAAATTTAAAAAAAACGCTGGTAAACAAAAACTTTTTTTTTTCACTTGGAGATGTTTATTACTTTATGCTGACTTTGTCACTTTCTAAAATGGAGTAGAATGAACTTTTTCTCCAAAAAACGTGTTCTGTGATGCGTAGCTCGCCCTCTGCTGCCCAACTTTGGAATTTCTTATCTGAAACCCCGCCCACATATAGAGAATAAGCATCTAAAATCTCATCTAGTATGCCATGATTTGATGAGCAGCAGTGCCTTGGTGTGTATAAGTGCTGTTGCCATGGTAACACCCGCTCTTGTCCGTGTGTTCCAGGCTGGATTCTTCAAGAGGAACCTGCAGAAGAAGGAGGAGGAGTTCAGGAGACACAGCTGGGACTACGTTCCTAAGAGCAACAATCGAGAGAGCTTTTCATAACCCCGACTGCCGTGACCTTTGACCTCTGGCTGTCAGGTGGAGCTCACATACGTACATGCCCCGGATGGACGATGGGACATGTGCAGCTCATGAAATGCATTCAGAGGTCAGAGGTGTCCGATCAGGACGGTGGATGAACGGATTCGGACCTTTTTAAATTATTTTGCCTTATAAAGACTACGTTGAAATGGAGGATTAAAAAAAAAGAAAAAAAAGGGAAGTGAACCTGCATTTTTTCAAACCTGGAGCAGACGGGGGGTCTCGGAGGGTCTCGGAGGGTCTCGGAGCCTCCTGGGAGCGGAACGCTGTCATCACTGTCCTCCGTTTTGACGAGGAAACAAAACCAAAGGAGGTGACGTTGTCTCCCAGAGGGATGGAACCCCGGCCTCTGATTGGCTACCACACCGGATTTGTATCTACTTGCTGACCAACAACATAGTGCACTGGTGACACGGACAATGACTGAGGACGCTGAGCGCTGGAAGCCTGGGTGGTGTGTCCGTGGTTTTTCAAGCACATTGTTTTTGCCTTTTCGAGACATGAGAACAAAAACGGGTCACATGACCCCAAGAAGCCATTTGATTTCAAAATGGAAATGGGAGTAAAATCCTCGCAGCACAATGGAAAATAGCCAAGAAAGTATTGTTTCGCGCTTCGATGTGACTCGACCTCGCCCTTCCTCTGACTTCACACGGATTTTCACCTTTCATCTGCTTTTCCCGTCGACTTTGTGACTGTTCTCCACCGGGGAATCGGTTCTGTGGAATGTGGCAGGAAACTGCTCGGTGCCAAAAAAGCACAGAGAACAATGCAGAGGAGCTGGGCAGCGCCACACGTATAAGATCGATGAGAGACTGACCGAGTGGGAATGTCAGGTAGAGGAAATCGACATATCATGAGACACCAAGTCCAACGTTACAATTTTTGTCGTTGTGTGACCTGGTTCCTTGGCTGTAAGTCTTTACTGGCCCACGTGATCGTTCCTCAGGAGCATGGATGCATTATAAGAGCTGGATACAGGGAGTGTGCTGAGCTTTGAAGCAAAAATATAGACATAGTGGCCAAATGGTGGTACTGCATCTCAGTGATATGATGCCATGCGGCCTAATAAGACTTTTCCCATTGGTTAACATAGAGGAAAAAATATTCTATAAAGTACTCAACAACAAAACATTCAATTACTTACCCATGCATAAATGCAATATATGACATATATGATACTGAAAATGTATTTGATCAATAGAAAAGATTACTTTTGCAAATGGGTGCAATTTTGCAATTTCATTAAAAAAAGAAACACCAAATATCTATTTTTGACTTATATTTCCATAAGTTAGAATAATATAAAGTATATTCATAAGTAATTTATTATGATGAAGTAATGTAAAATGATTTGGGTCCGACGCCGTATCCACTTCTTATAAAACGTCCATGTCATGGTGGGAGATGAAGGATGATAATTGTATTTATAAACTGATTTTCACGATGCTCTGATTTTCACATCACCATGAGAAGAAGTGACAGAGTGACTGTTCACAGGTGAAAAACTCAGGAGTCTTTTCTTGGCTGTTTTCTTTTTTTAAAGAAGTAGTCACACTGAGCTACAGGGTCCAATCATTGATGACGACTTGAAAATCAATGTTCACACTATGTTTTAAAAGCTTTGTTTGGACGGTCGGTGCTCTGTGAGTACAGACCGTCCAAACAGCTGCTTCCCTCCTCCTCCTCCTCTCATCACACAGATGGTTTTCTTTTTTTTTTTTTTAAATGTGTTTGTTTTTGTGTATGTGAAGTTGTTTGTGCACTGGATAGTCTCACTGTTTTTTTTTTATCAACACGTCTATTAAAAAGAAAAGAGATTTTCTATTTAAACAATCATTTTTTAATATTTCCATTTCTGTCACTCTAAAAATATACATCTCAGGAGAGCTTCTACATAAAAACATAAACATTATAAACAAGGGTTTATATCCAAATATAAAACCTATTGTACCTATTCGGGTATTGATTGATATGGTTGTTTGAAATATGGTTTTTAATATGGGTAATGTTGCTTCTAAAACATTTTACACAAATAGAAATCAGCTCTTAGAAAATCAAGCAGCAATTACAAAACAAAATTGAAATGAAAAATTAAAAAAGCAAATCAGCTGGCAGCCTGATAACAGAACAGAAAAATGTAAACATTAGTTAGAATATATATCAGCATATTGAACCATGTCGAAAAATGATATCCAATATAGCAAAGTTCGCTTATTACTTAACATAATATTAAAGTTGCAACCCTCAATGAAATGGCTAAAAAGTAAAACTTCGGTTGTAATTGCCTTTTTTGCACTTTATGCAACATTGAATTAAATTTTGATAATTGTACTCGTTGAAAACATTTAAAAAAACAACAACCTTGAGGTCAGAGCTGGGTCACTATTGCTACGGTGATGCGTTGGCCAAACAGCACCCTCTGTTGGACTCAGATGCAGCTGCAGGAGACGGTTGAATCAGCCTCGTCCACCTCCTCCCCATAGAGAGTGATCAGCTGTGGGTGGACCCTGCACACACACACACACACACTTTGCATTATTTTTAAAGGGGAACTTTAATATACAATGATGATGACAATAATCAACTGTGTGATTTTCGTACCTGACCAGCACTTCATTGGCTATCTCCACCAGCTCCCCGTCGATGTTCCAGGGGAAGGCGGCGCCCTCTGATTGGATAATGGGTGTTGTTTTGGAGTCGCCCTCCTCTTCGCTCTCCTCCTCTGAGCAGCCACCAATGGCAGAGTGGGGCCTGATCCTCACTGCAGACACTGTGTGGGCCTCCACGAAGGAGAAGCTGACCTGAGGAGGGACAATCAGACAGTCAGACAGACAGACAGTGCGTGTGTGTGTGTGTGTGTGTGTGTGTGTGTGTGTGTCAAAGGTCAGTGGACGAGGTCAGAAAAGCTTGTTCATCCAGGTTAAGCAGCTTGTTAATCTGCTGGAGTGACTGGGTCTCATCCTGTTTAATGCCCCAACATGTGGTGCCCTGAAGCTCCAATAGGGGGCAGCAAAGACCATGATGACAGACACAGGACAGACACAGGACAGACAGACAGGCCCTACATTCAATGGCCGCAGACTTGACAGAACAAACTTTTTAAGTATTTGACAATTCTGCATCATGGTGATGTACTTTGTCTTTATATAAGTAATTAAGTGTGTGTGTGTGTGTGTGTGTGTGTGTGTGTGTGTGTGTGTGTGTGTGTGTGTGTGCGCGTGCGCGTGCGCGTGCGCGTGCACAGCTCAGAATACTAACAAACAGGAACCATTGTGTAAGTTGAGTTTTGTCTGAGCTGTAGCTCTCCCTAACTCTTTGATGACCTGACTGGTCGGTCTCAGGTGACAACTAAGTTGTTGCCGTGGTTACGTGTCACCCGCCTCAGCACCATGCCCCCGGCATGTCATGTTTGACGCTGAGCTGTCCGTCTGGATGTAGGTCAGTGAGTAAACAGCCTGTTTACTCCGAACATCTCACTGGCAGTAAATTTAGAAAGTGGGTTAGTGTGCGTTCTCGCAGGCCAACCCAGGCCAGGCCAGGCCGAACCAGGCTAATCCACTCACCAGGCAGCGTGTTTGCTACTGGAGCCTGAAGACAAGGAGGCCACGACTGAGGAGTGACGGGAGGAGTTGTCAGAAAGTTTGGAATTAAAGGTCCAGTGTGAAAAATGTGGGTGATATAGTTAGCATTTCTATTTCCATTGGCAGAAATAGAACATGAAATAATCACACTGCTGCTCTGAAAGGATCGTCAAAGTCATTGGCAAGATGCGGCCTCACCACTAGTTGTCACTATATTCTATGTGGTGTTTTTGTTATTGTTTTCATTATAAGTAAAAAAAAGAGTAGTACAAAAATAGATATATAAATAATGTTGAGAAATTGTAACATTAAGTAACTAAACACTTGTTATCTTCATTAACTAACTGGCAACAGAGACACCAGACATTGACCTAATTAAAGGTGCAGTCTGTGTAATTTTAAAACATTTAAAAAGCAGTTGAAGTCATGTCCTAATCGTCACCTATAGATAAAATAAACAAAACTATAAATTCCAGCATACTCCAAAAAAGAAAAAAATGTTTTTTACAGGATTCATCACCATTTCATTTAATTGTAAATCAGCCAACATGAGTTAATTCAATGTATCTAATTCATGACCAAGGCAGGTGTAGTGTCCAGTTTGTCCTGAGGGGGGCGACCGCGAGCCCTCCCTGATCCTCTATGGCTCTCACCTGTTCACTGGGGCTGCCGTATCGCTTCAGGTGCTTGATGAACTCCGACCTGGAAGTGTTTCCCACCGCAATCAGCGACGCACTGCCGTTTGACAAGCTGCCACAAACAGGAAGTAGACCGGAAGTTATGATAAAGCGCGGACGGGGTGGTGATGCGTTCAGGGTCCATAACAACAACAACAACAGGTGACTTTACACCACAGGGTGCACTGCTTGTACCTTGTGTTGGGGGCCAGACCTCGAGGTGCGTGTGGACTCAGACAGGGGATGGACATGATGCTGATGTTCAGATACAGACCCTGAGTCGAGGTCCAGGTCTCCTCCTCTGGATCCGGGTCCATGTCCTGGTCCTGGTCCTGGTCCTCATCTCTGACACAGAGGGAGTTGAAACAAACAGGCGTAAACGACGACAGAAAACAAGCGTGAACAGAGTGTAGTTCACTTTCACACTGACGGACTGAAGACTGAGATGATGTGAAGCTACAGGCTGGAGGCTGAGGTAAGGTTTTCTTACTCATGTAACAGATATGAGACAGTATGTTTGGCTAGCTTACCGTCCCAATGCTAAGCTAAGCTAAGCTAAGTTAGCATACTGCTTCATGACTTCATATGACAAGTGAATGGTATCTGACTATTTTTAAAGGTGCGGTGTGTGAGATTTAGATGAAATAACATCTACGTCGGTTGGTTTAAACCATATACACAATTATTTTATGGTTGTTTTTACAGCTGTATCATCACATGAATCAACATTAATAATGGGAGTGTGTTCATTCTATGGAGGCTGCCATGTTTTTACAGTAGCAGACAAACTACACACCTTCACTCGCCTACATTGTAGCTTTGCAGAAAACAAACAAGAGTATGTTGTTGACGACCATTCTTTATATTTGTGGTGTGTTTTTCTTACTGATGACTCCTGTGGGTTGATTTCTTCACTGGGACGAATGAAAGCTGACACTCCTCTGGTCTGAGGGGGAAAAAAATGTGAAGTTATCTATAGATACACACACAACTTCAAGATATTTAGATTTTATAGCTATAAAAATAAAAGCAGAAAACTGATTATCGTGAAGATACATGAAGATTGGTATCCAACCTTAGTCTTGCCAGGGTCTTTGCCAGTGCGTACTCTCGTCGCCGCGACGATGGCATCCACCTCCTCTTCTCCGCTCGCGCTAAGCTCCGCCCACCAAAGCCAAACATGGCGGAGAAGCCAAAACACACTAACTGACCGAGAGACGAGAAGCTGCACATGTCCACCTGCTGCCGGTGACCTGTTCCACACAGATGTTTGTAAAAGTTAATCAACTGTATCAATATTATTGATTTAGTGACTGATTTAATTAGCTGAGATTAGGACACACACCATCAGTAAGGAGGCCAAATGGACTTATGATTAAAGTCTCATTCATAATTCATGAGAAACATAACTCCAAATATGGTCGACAGAAGGAGGTCAGGAATGTGATTTTGTGTGTGTGTGTGTGTGTGTGTGTGTGTGTGTGTGTGTGTATTGCGGTACAGGGACCAATAAGCCACGAGTGTCCCATCTTATTTTGGGTTACATTTCGAAAACTTCTTTCAAGCTTGATTTTTTTAATGTGGTCACATGCAAAGTGAAAATCTCTGGTGGAGGCTGTGGCTCAGGGGTCAGAGTGGGTCATCCGCTAATCAGGAAGTCAGTGGTTCAATCCCATCCCACATCTCATAGATGCCCCTTACAAACTCTACAAGCTACTCTGACATCATGTTTAGAAACCTGTATATTATATATGATCCTGATGCGATCAGTTGAAATTGATAAAACATATTATTTGATTTATATTCAGCACGGAGCAGCCGAACAAACCTGACTGTTGATCTCATCTCGCTCCAGCCACCGTGAAAGTAGCAAAAACAAATAGTCCATCAGGTTCTGTTTGTTAATTTTCCCACTGACTGAACGCACACACACACACACACACACACACACACACACTCACACACACAGTCAGTGTGCCATCTGGCCACATACCTGCTGTAACCTACTGAACTGCAGTCTCTCCACCTGTCTGTCTGATCCATTGCCTGTCTGTCTCTCTGGACGAATCTGATTTCCCCACCATATGGCATTTCAGCACTGTGTGTGTGCATGCATATGTGTGCGTGTGTGTGTGTGTTGTGAAGATTAAAGCTGAGGCGGTCATTGTGTCAGTGAGATCGAACCTGCAGCTATTCTTAAAGGTGTCATGTATTTTCAAACGCATGAACAGTGGGACATTTACTACTGTTTTTGATTTGAAACATAAATAACATCATTTCTGTGTCAGCCACATTGTGTATTATATACTATATAATTTATACAAAAACAAATAAATAAATAATAGATACAATAATGGAAAACTAAATGGTTATACTGATGTATTTATATCAGTATAATCACCTGCATGTACAAGTTGTTTTCTATACTGGTGGTTGCACCACCACGTTTTTATTTAAATGAACTTGCCATATTCACTGAGTATATTTGATTGTTTTGATTTAACAATCGTTTTTCTCGTATTGCTTCCTGTTACAGACAGTGAGAATGAGGAAGATACTGAAGACGAGTTATGGATATCCCCAAAATCCTGTTTCCTGGTCGTTGGTCAGTGATCGAACAGTGATGCGATCATAACAAACAGGTATTAAGTTATGAACACATGTGACCTTACCTGGTTCCAACCTCCTGCCTGGGAATTTTACATCTTCTCTATTGTTCAGGAACCAGACTCATTAAATCAACAGAATACTCCATCTGTCTCACACACACACACACGCACACACACACACACACACACACACACACACATACACACACTCACACGGAGCTCCCACTGTTAATTAGTGTTCATTAACCCCGTCTCAATATAACTTGTCATTCAAACAAAGCAGCTGTCAGTGCTGCCAGCTGATTGGGCGACAGGTTTACCTGAGAAAGTGCAGGTTGAGATGAAAGTGGGCGTGGCTACAGTGTGTAAACCTGTGATTGAGCGTGAAACTGATCCCACTGTTAGACATCTGTCCCCCGTCCCCCTCTGGTTTCCCTGGATTTGTTTTGTTCTCAGACTGTGAATCTGTCTAAGGAGCCAGCAGCCAATCACATCACTGCTCAGCAACAACACTTACCCCTGATTGGCTCTCTGAGGTCTGTTTAAAACTTCATCAGGCTTGGCTGCATATTAGAAATATAAACTTGCACAGGACCCTCTGCTATAGATCCATCACAGATAGAGCCCATCCAGAACAAAACCCAATAGTAGAGCTATAAAAGATAGAGGCCATTCATAGACATGTTACAGTTAGAATTGACCCAATTTAAACCTGGACTATAGATTGATAGAACTGGACTGTAAATCTACAACAGTTAGAACCTGTCCACAATAATGCCCAACTACAGGTTGATAACAGATAGAATCTCTCCAGTATACAGCCCAGCTATCGATCCATTATATATATAATCCACCCTGTATAATCCTCATCATAGATCTATGATAGATAGAACCCACCCAGAATAAAGTCCAATTATAGATATATGAGAGATAGAGCCCACACACCCTGACTATACATCAAGTAAACCCATATGTATGCAACTATAGATCTAGAACATGTAGAAATGAGATGATAGCGCTAGGATTTTTAATTTTTTTCATATAAAGAAAGAACGATGTGATCTAGAACACATAGAACCTACCGAGTACGATATGGAGAGCGGCCGTCACTGGATCTCTGACTCCATGAACCGAACAGGAAACCACGTCTGTGGAGCCTGTGAAGACGGACACCGAAAATTAGGGGTGGGGGGGGGGCAGAACCCCTCATACCTTTTTTATGGTGGGTCTGTCTATGTGAGTGTGGATCTATACCAGCAGGGATGATTCCTAGTGGCAGCACTGGTTTCACTGGTTTCTCGGGACAGTCTGCGTCCAGCTGAGCTCTGAGGACCAGAGCGTGACACAGCTCGGCCACCGAGCCGTCACCGCCGACGCACACCACCCTGACAGGGGGAGACAGGGCAGTGAGGAGAGGGATGGCCTCACCACTAGATGTCACTGAGTCTTACACACTGTGCCTTTAATCCGTAATAAACAATAATACACGTCTTTACACTGCAGTAACACTGGCAGTGTCAGCAGTACCTCCTCTGATGTTAGCTGTACTTTGTCACTCTCAGCTCCCAGGGAGCTGATTCTGAAAATTGAGAAGGTTCATCTGCCGAATTCGCTGTGAATGTGAGGTGAAGTGACTCCGCCCCCCTTCCCCTCCTCCTGTGTGTGGGATTACCTGAAGCTCCGGTCGCCACGGTGACAGCCAGCCTAATTGGCAAATGTAGGTTTCAACCAAATCCTCACCAGAGCAGCCTCACATGCACGCGCAGGCACTCACACACACATACACACACATACACACACACAGGCTTGTTCATGCGCGTGCGTGTTATTGTGCACGTGCACACACACACACACACACTCTCAGTAGCTAGCTTAGCAATGCTGAGCTAATCTTCTCTAAGCACATTAAGCTTTATGAGGGCTGAGCACAAAAGCTGCTTACACACACACACACACACACACACACACACACACACTCACTGTCTTCATGAGTTCAGAAGACATTACACTGACTGACATTTCTTTAAACTAACTCATGATAACTTCCTGTTGAACCCATAACTGTACCCTTACCTCAACGATTACCTTGAAATTATATAATTCATACTTCCTGGAAACATTTCTCCCATGAGGAGGACATGTCACCAACATGTAACTTCATTAGCTTACTCCGGGCTCCACAACATGAGAACTGAGAGGTGGAAGATTGATCAGTGGTTTTGTTTACTGTTGTTGTTTGCGTCAGTTGTCATGACCTCAGTGCGTTTGCTGCCTGACCTCACCTTTTTGCTTATGTGAGTGCGTGTGTGTGTGTGTGTGTGTGTGTGTGTGTGTGTGTGTGTGTGTGTGTGTGTGTGTGTGTGTGTGTAATCAGTCTGGGTCAGTGTGTTTCAGTGTCATCCCCTGAAGGTAAACTACTGTTTATTATGTAGTTCACTTGAACCTAAGCCGACATAAGGAATAGTAGACACTGTTACATTACAGCTCTGTGCACGTAGTGTCTGAGTGGGCAGTGATAGGGCATGTGCCTTGATTGCATGAGGTTGTGGGTTCAATTCCCAGCCTCTCTTCATCCACCCTCAGACGTATGTATGTTGCTTTGGATGAATGCTAAATGAGCGTGTAGAAGTTGTGGAAGTACATTATGGTTCATTTTTGGATTGAATATGAATTAGATGTCATCCTTTGTGGTGATGGTCGTATCTGAAGGCAGGTGCTTTTGCTGTAAAGTCTGTATGTCAACATTCTATGCTAATGTAGTTTGATTTCTTGGGCAGAGGCTAGTGGAGCCTGTGTAGAGCATTTAAACCAGTTTGCGTCGGATCAACGACTCGCATGTAATCTGAATGTGTTTGTCCAGCTTTGAGAAATTCCATTCATAACTTTTTCAATGCGACTAATATGGTAATATGTATTTTGAAAATAAGCATGTGAGATGAAAACAGAAAAAGGGAGAGAGAGAGAGATGAGGGTAAGAGAAAACCAACCCATCATATTCATCCAGTTTGCATTCCTTCATCACCGAGAGAGCATGACCCTTCCTCTCTGTCACTGTGGAGAGAGAGAGAGAGAGAGAGAGAGAGAGAGAGAGAGAGGTAGTAAACAGATGGAGAGACATTGAGACGGACAGAGACAGAGTGTTCACGGACGTGTGTGGTCACATGTACACTAGTGTGTGTTCCATGGCTGCCAAGAGAAAGTAAGACAACGGATATCACGCCATCTGCTGAAAAGAGGCGGAGGAGGCGGAGGAGGAGGAGGCGGAGGAGGAGAGGAGGCCAGGATAAGAGGAGTGATGGGAGGAAACAAGAGAGGAGGAGAGGACAAAGCAGGAGATAAAAGGAGATGAGAATTAGGCAACGGGAAAACCAAGATATTGAGCCAATGAGAGGAAGATAAAGGGAGGAGGGAAAGGAAATAAGGAACTGAAGGAAATGAGTAAAAGAGAGAAACTACGAAAAATAGAACAAGGAGAAGAAAAGAAAGGAATGATAAGGAAACAAAAGAGGATAAGGAAAGTGAGAAAGGGTGAAACTGAAGGAAAAGAGGACAGCAAAAAGGGGGAAAGGAAAAGATGACAGAGGGAGTGGAAAAGGGAAGGAGACAACAGGAGTAAAAGCAAAGGAAAGGAGGAGAGAAGAGGAGCAGGTTGTCTCCCTCTGTTAGAACAGATGGGGTTGGCTCCGCCCTCTGTATCAGGTTACCTAGCGACGAGAGACTACCATTAACTCTGACCTTTGGACCTCCTCTTCATACACACACACACACACACACACACACACACACACAGATTTCCCATCTTTCCTGATGTCGATAAAGACTAATTGTTCAAACTACGGAAACAGTTTCTCACAAAATTTTACGGTAATACATCTGAGGTGTAACATCATCCAAAAATAAAAGGTACCTCCCCCTGCTGTCAGTGTCAGGTATAACGTAAAAGTCAATATTATCAACCTGCTGTAAAAGCTGATGAGTTGACCAGTAAACACGGACTGACCGGTGATGTCGGTGCGGACGTCGGCCATCTTGAAAAGCGGAGCCACGTGTTCCCTGTAGATGTGCACGGCCTCCTTCTTGTGGCTGCTGGGGTTGATGAACACCTTCACATACCTGGGACGACTGAACGCTGCACATACACACACACACACACACACACATGCACACACACACTTTAGAACACATACATACATGAACAAAGTAGACAGTTTGTCTGTTCCCTCCACCTCTAAGGTTGTTTTTGTTTTGATTGTGTTTCCGTTAGTTAGTGAGTTCATAGGATTATTATTAAAAAAATAACTCCTATCAGACAAATTATTCCAATATAATATGAAAGTCAGTCGTAAAAGTAAGGGAAGCCAGTACATTTTGGTGCAGATCCAGAATAAGGAGTGAAAAAAGAATTATATAAAATAATACAGAGAAACTACATTTGGCAGCAATCCTGTGTAGCAGCATTTAAAAAGAATAGAATCTATCAAATAAATGAATAAATGAACCATTTTACATTCAAATGGAAAATATCCAGTCTATCATTTATCAATATCATATCAAGATGCATGTGTGTGTGTGTGTGTGAGAGGTAACGTGCTATTGAACTACAGTCACACACCCACACACACTCAAACCCCCCGTACAGCTCATCATTAGGCAGATTTAGAGACCGCATTATAAATCCCCATAGACCAGCACAGATCAATATACACACACACGCACACACCAGCTCCATTATCCTGCTCATTACAATAATCTGCTCCCAAAAGGCCATGACCTCGCCCTGTTAATGACCCCACACACACACACACACACACACACACACACACACACACACAAGCACCCCACCCGCGGGGCCCCCCCCCCCCCCCGCCAAAACCTCACCCCATGGCTCTGACCGGGCTCTCAGGAGTTCCTGTGGGGAGGAGCCCCCCCACTCACCCACCCACCACCACTCATCTCGCTACTGGACCCCCGACCATTACCAGAAGCTCCGCCTGCCAGGTGCATCCCAAAAACTGCTGCTTAAATAGGAGCCTTAGTCTCTGTTGCTTTTTAACAGATAAAAACTAACTCGAGCTGCTCTGTGTTCAAAGGATGTGGATGATAATGGGGCGACAACTACAGATTTCCGTAGATACCATGAACTACACACCTGGTAGATACTGGATTAAAACTACAAAAGCAAGATCACAGGTCATATATTTCATTTTATGTCCAATTCAACTCAAACGTAAAAGAATACTGAACCCTCTAAGCTTCAAATTATGATTTTTGTCATTATCAATCAATAGGATAAACACTTCCTCAGCTAAAGTTACAGCATGAAAGATTTAAATGAATTCATTTGACTTTTTATTGATATGAAATGGTTTATACATTTGTAAATTCATCTTATCTATTATTTATTCTTAATAACATGAAAAAAATAGCCTTTTGGAAGAAACGGACCAAAATAACTAGCATTGTTTTTATTGCTCTAAAATGGGTCTTTATATTTACATTTATATTTAATGATCCTCATCAGAGCACAGACAAAATTAAAGTGGCAAACAAATGATAACATCCTGCACACTGTACCTTTAAACCATAAACCTGGGGTCCATAAACCATTAAAGAACACAGTTTTATGACAAATGACAAGAGCCCATTTGACAAAACACACATACACACACACGCACACACGCACACACACACGCACACTCTCCCTCTCTCATAGGACATGATGTCATTGGGTTTGTTGATGTTTCTCTCAGAGGAGGAGGCCGAGCGACACAGCGATGTGGGGGGAGATCAAGTGTCCATCAGATCATCTCTCAGCCTCCGTCTGCAGCCGGTTGCCATGACGCCGGTGAAGCATCACCATAGTAAACAATCCCGGTGTTGTCCAAGAGGCGAGGGTTTAGAATCAGACTCAAACAACCAATAGCTTTTCACCGAGACTCGCCCACAGTCGAGTGGATCCGGTTTGAACTTGTTGCTGCTCTCAGACTCATATCCCTGTACATCCTGTGTGCTTAGAGGTAGAGTCGATTTCCCGACAAACTAATAAAAACCTTTAACCGGAATGTGACAGCGAGAGGCAGGACGGTCCGTCGCTATGGAGACAAGACACCGGCTTCATAGACACAAGTTAATATGTAACTTGCATGAAAGCAGCATGAACCTGCTTGAAGGCTACGTTCACATTACCAGGATGAAGTGACTCAGGTCCAGTTTGTTCCGATGTGATCTAATCTCATCATCAATTCAAATAATGTGGAACCAGATCGGTTGTGTGTTCAATTTTAGGTCGCACGTGAGAACGATCATCGTGCAACTCATGCAACTTTTTGCTCAAGTGCATATCCTGAGTGTTGTCGTCAGCGTCGTATACCTAAAGTGGGGCTAGCGGCGGATGCTGAAACAGCTAATGCTAGCGGGCTAGTTTTTAATACTCCTTGTTTTCTGCTGTTGATGATGATGCATGTAAGATAAGATAAGATGCACCTTTATTTGTTGCCCAGAGGAGAAATTCACCTTTTTACACATTTCCATCAAAAATCTAAAATAGCAGTTAGAAAGTGCAATAGATGAATGGCATAAAAAAAACACAAAAGGAATCTCATGAAAGCTGGATGATGTGGTGTTGTGCAAATGGCAAAATGGCAGTGAGAATGTGCACAAAATAAATAGCATAAATAACGTAAAAGTAAACGGAAATGGTATTTCCTAACGCAACGTTATTTTGAAGACCAATGCCCCATACAGAGTGTCATAAAGCTGGTTTGTTTACCAACAGGTAAACAAGTCACGTCATACGTTTGTTTTAATTTTTATGTCATTTATTTTGTGAGAGGTTTTAGAAAAAAAAAAGTCTGGACAGACTCTATGCGTCCCCGGCGGCTCAGCTGAAACTCACCTGTCAGCCTCTTGTGCTGTTAAACAACTGCAGTCAATCCATCCCGCCGCCGCCTGGGCGCGCGCATGCAAACGCGCATGCAAACGCGCTCTATACACTTTTGTCACCCTGACTGCCATTCACCCTCGGCACAGTGTAACCGCAGCTGCTTCCCACAGCTAACGCCGCGGAGTAACGCGCTCTGGAGACAGGAAGTGTCTGCTCGCCCGTTCGCTATTGTGCGGCTGAATGTTCGGACCCGAAGGTTAAGAAGTGGCGGTGGACTGCCCGCTTCCCGCGACGCCACGATTCGCCACACAATGCGCTTTTCACACTGACCTCTGGCTGGAAAATAGGCTTAATGTCCACACCGCAGCACAGCGGCCATGTGTGTGTGTGTGTACGTGTGTGTGTTTACACCCCCCCACTCACACACGCACACACACACACACACACACAGAATCCTCCGCCACAGTGTGTAAAGTCACAAAATCTCAAAGCCGTCACAGTTTGATATGCAGTGTGACCACGCGAGCTGACACACGACCTGTGAGCCATTCATGTGTGTGTGTGTGTGTGTGTGTGTGTGTGTGTGTGTGTGTGAGAGAGGCCACGGACGAACACTTAAAGAAGTTGTGACTTCCCTGCAGGGCCTCATGGGTAATCTGGTTTGATGGACAGACAGACGCGCGGACAGACAGGTGACCAGCGATAATGTGTCAGGCCGATGCCATGGTGACGGGTCGAGGGGGCTTGTCTGTGTGCGTGACCTTTGACCTCTTCCTTCGTGGGGGCCTTGTAACGTCTCTGTCGGGGCTGACATCACTGGATGAACATAGAGACCCTGAGATGGAGTTGTGTGTGTGTGTGTGTGTGTGTGTGTGTGTGTGTGTGTGTGTGTGTGTGTGTGTGTGTGAGTGAGACGGAGTTCAAATCCATACACCACTCCAACATTTCTATTGTGTGTTAAGTGTCAGCCAGGCCACGCCCACTACGCTGCACCTGGGAAAGCAGTGTCTGGGAACTTCTTTATTTTCTAATAGCAGGTCCTGTGAGGACGAGGTCATTGTGCCCAGTTAATTCATGCAACTATATTATGTAAGGAAAGCGGCAAAGGACACCAAGGGACATTTACACATTCGAACTGCATTGTCCGTCGATAACTTTCCAACATGGCTGCCGGCAGCTGTGGCTGCGCGGTGACACCTAGCAGGATTATCTCCGTGTCGCACAGATGTGGTGTCATATCCCCCAGATTAGACCTGCATTGTTTTCTATCAGCCTGCTCATCACTTAGTCTAATGAGTCTAGTGAGTCACAGTTACATCAGACAGGAGAGCTGCTAATCTGCTAATCCGGCAGAACAAAAACACACACACACATGAATCATGTCGTCTACAGGAGAGATTATCTGCAGTTCTTGTCTGTATAATCATGTTTGTGACGACTTTGCGTTAATTCAGGCTTAAAGACGCCGCACGTGGAATTGAAAGAGAATGCAGACGTTGGAATTCGACACCTGCGTGCGAGAGTCGATAGTGCCAGTAACGTATTGATATTCCTCCAGTTTGTTTGGTGCCTTCAGTTAAAGGACCAGTGTGTAAGATTAAGGTGGAATCATCTCCATTTCCATGACCACTCGGATGTTTTTCGGTTTATATTCATCCGAATGTAAAACTGTTCTTTTCATAACGCAGGAATTAGCCTGTAAATTCACAAATTTATGGTTTTTCTTCATCTGTGTTTCAAATGCATTTTTATAGAAAATCTAACTATCTTCTGTGAGTCTGTCTGACGGACAGGTCACTGAATACAACGGCAGACAGATGGCGCTGTTATCAGTCACATTCCTCCCTAACCATGTTTTGTGTGAGTGAGTGTAATCGTCTTATGAGTATGATGCTCACAGAATGAGTCATGTTTCCAGTGTCTCAGCTCTTATGTAAGAGACAAACTCTCTTAGAAAGTGATTCATCGACACGGTGTCATGAAATTACTTTGTGACCTTTATTCACTCATATTCAAAATATTTTTTTATTTTGCCTGTATCACCCAGCTGCTGGTACAAACAAAATTTCCAATTATTATATATTATTTATATATTTTTTTATTTATATAAATCATTGAAGTTCTGTTGATTTCCTTTTTATTATTATTATTGTAATTATTATTATACTCATTATCATTATTATTATTATTGTTGTTGTTGTTGTTGTTGTTATTATTATTATTACTCCAGTTGTAGCTTCAGCGCTACATAGGTAATGCGGTGTAATAATGGCGCAGTGTGTCTCACCTGTGAGCAGCTCCTTCAGAGTGTTGTACCAGGTGTGCGTGTGCTCGGCGGAGGCGTTGTGGAGGTGCAGCGTGTCCTCCTTCAGCCTCC
Organism: Chascanopsetta lugubris; assembly: GCA_016785325.1. NCBI lineage: Eukaryota > Metazoa > Chordata > Actinopteri > Pleuronectiformes > Bothidae > Chascanopsetta > Chascanopsetta lugubris. The sequence continues at coordinate 31,413 of JAFBJT010108342.1, forward strand.
TCCCCTTCCTCTTGCAGCAGAACAGGGCCATGCCCAGCACAGCGCCCCCCGACTCCTGACCCGCTGCTCGCCGCCGCTTCACCTTCACTGCGTACACATCCTGTAGCAGGAGTACGCCTGGGTGCACCACACATGGCTCACCTGTAGGGGGAGGGGGGAACAGAAATAACACAATAACACAATTGGAAGGCTTTCGTTATCATTACAACTCAAACGGTCCCAGGTTTGTCCAAACATGGAGAGGTTCAATATGGCTGCCTTCCTGGAAAGGCTTCGCACCTGCCATTATTATAAGGGGCTAGTTTTGTACTCAAATGATTACTCAGAGAAATGGAAACATTAATGGAGTTATTTTATTTTCCATTCGTCCCAATTGATGGTTTTTCTTTAAAACGTACGCACTGTACCTTTAGTTTTTGCACTAGTAAAAATATTAATTATTGTACATGATAATGATGAAGATGAGGCTTATTATTATTCATATTATTTGTATTATTATTATATACATATTTTTTTATCATTATTAGCTGTGGTATGAAAAAACTATTTATTCATTTAATTAATTTTGTGAATGACATCAGTTCAGGGTGCATGGATTAGTTTGTCCACCTTTGCTGTGAGTCATAGTAAAGTATGAAAGTAGCGTGATGCTGTTGATACGTCCTGTACTGTTGATATTATTATCTGTATTAATCACTAATCCTCTGATCAGCAGAACGTGTGGCAGCACCTGTCAGAGTCTCCAGAGGGGAACCCTTCAACGTGATTGGTCCATGTCTGAGTAATCATTCAACCCTCTGAAGATATTAGTGAGTAGAGTTACATAAGACACACACACAGACACACACACACACACACACGTGCGCAGACAGACTTTCCACACTATGTTCCGTCATAATTAAGCTGAGCTGAGAGCAGAGACGGTGCTTTGCCACTTTGCCCTAGTGGCTGTTTGTGGTATTGCAACTTATATGCAACCAAGGTCTAATTAGGATATAAACAACAAAATCCCTGTTGTGCTGTTATGCACAAACAGACACATGTCACAGCAGGTTGATACACATCTGTATGTGAACAACATGAGATAGATTAATCACCTTTAATCATATTTAATCCATCCAGATTTATGTTATTCAATCACCAGCCTCCTCGTGAGGGGTGTCCACATCAGGGGTATTCGATGTTGAGAAATACATGAATATAATATTGACAGTGCATGCGCAGATTACACAGACAACGGTTCTGTTTGATGATGAACCCCTCCTCACTCCTGCTGTTATCAAATATCATGTAACCACCTCCCACCCATCGTCCACCCACAGAGACCAGCGTCCATATGTTAGGGTCACAGTCTGCTGCTGCTGTTGTTGTTGTGGCTGTACTCTCCCTCTGCTCGTTGTGTTGATTTGATAGTGTAAACAACCGAAGTCATGTTTTTTAATTTTATTTATATCAGTCAATAAACCCTGAGAGAGACAGATTCAGAGATAATGATAGCGGTGATGAAAACACTGAGGTCTGTGCGGCAGAGGCAGGGACACATCACCTTAGTGCTGTATTTTCAAAATAAAACCCAAATCTTAAATTACATCTTTGAATTTTTTCTGAAATAATTGTTTTCAAAACAAGACACAGCCTCAAAAACAATAAACCCTTTGCACATAAATTAATATTAGTTACCTAAAATTGTAAATTATTATAAAATCCTTTCAACTGTTTTTTAAATATTATAATACCAGTAGAGTTTTGGCACCTAATAAAACTACAACTTTAAGAATATACCAAAGTAACATTATTTTTGTTAAATAATGACAGTGTGATATCAAAACTAGATGAATAAGAAATACGTAGCTCCCAAAGAGCTAAATGTTTTTCCATCTGCTGGATGCAAGCACCAGCGGTGGGTTTATTAGATTGTATCTTATCTTAAAAAAGGAATAAAAAACATATTGACATAACAACAAAACCAATAACTTAAAACACATTCTATTGATCTGTGGCTTTATCCATTCATCAAGATGGAGAGAGATTTTTTAAAAATCCAGCTCAATGAAGATGATTCTTATTTGAGTTGACAGATTCCACAGAGCTGCCACACACACACACACACACACACACACAAACACATACGCGCGCAATATAATGCCTGTCACAGGTAGTGTGTTGCTTTGTTCCAGATGGAGATTGAGTTTCCCATCACGCCATCCTCTTCAACCCACTGTGCCAACATGTATGTAAACACACACACACACACACACACACACACACACACACACACACACACACACACACACACACACACACACACTCACACACGCTGGCATGTGTGACAACCACTGACATGATGCATGCCCCAGTCCCTTATCATCAATATTACTAAACTACGCTGAACTTCAACCTCATTCTAACCTGAACATGACAAAAACAAAATGCAAAAACCTCAGTAGTTTCACCATTGTTGTGAGGACCAACAACCATAATGTTTTCACTCTGTTAGATATAACTATTATACACTCTGGTCCTCACAGCGATAGAAGGACATGCACATATACACACACACAGTGGCAGTCCAGTCTCATGATGACCCGACCATGTGGCTGACAGTGGGAGTTATGGATCATAGTTTGTTGTCCTCACACACACACACACACACACACACACACATGCACACGCCCTTGTTGTCACTGATATCAGTGATTGTGTACTGACTTTAAAGTGATCATTCCTTCACATCCTAAAGGCTACTTCACTGTCCACAGGAAAAAAGATCATCCATGCTGGTGTATAAATACATTGTGTGTGAGTGTGTGTGTGTTCAATGAGTAAACATAATACAGACTAAATGGACATGATGTCCCACAATGCATTGGACAAAGGAATGAGAGATGATTGACAGCTTCTATTACGGTCACAACTGCAGCTTTGAAATCATAATTAGTCTTTGACTTCTGTGATAAATAATGTTTACGTTGTGTATTTCTGTCTGACAGCTCAGCTCTCACCGCTTGGTGTTAAATTCATGTGTTGAAATAAACAACAGCTGAGCCATTTATATAGAAATATATAATAAATACACACACACACACACTAACACTCAGCATGCTGACAGGCTGACTGTGTGTGTGTTAATCTCCTCACACTGAGAGACTCTAATAACCCCCCACGGGCCGAACCAACTGCTCTCTATACTACTGCCAGCACACACACAACACACACACACACACACACACACACACACACGCACACACACACACACAACCCTCGATGACATACAAAAAAACAGATTGGCGCACACACACACACACACACACACACACACACACACACACACACACACACAGTATTTACACCTGCATTCTGCCCCACAAGCCAGTTCTGTCTGAATGGGTTTCAACCAATAACCAACACACAGCACATTAAGACATTAAGACGAACAATAGAATCACCACAACAAGACAGAAGCTGTTATTGTCTTATATCTGGCTCTATTACACTCGACTGTGTCATACATCCTAATACACATATATGGATCCTATATAAATGTAAAAAAAAACAACAACAACATTTTAATAGATACAATAAACTTTAAATATATAATTCTTAAAAGATGCACCCTGGAATTAATGTTCTGTTACTGTTAATAATCATAGAGGGTCTCTTCTGTTTACAGGTGTGTGTGTTGAGCCGAGCTGCAGAAGGTGAGCGTTGACACTGACAGGATGCTGAGGACGGACAGAGTATGCCTCTACTTCACATTCCAAAGGTAAATATAGACAACATTTGCATATTGGTCGGTTTAAATTGGCTGTTAAACTGCACATGATCCGTTTCCCTCACCAACATGGAAGCACATCAGCTGCTTCAGACAGTAAAAGCATTGGTATCTGTATTGATATTAGTGATGGTGTCTCCAGTTTAATTTTCTAAAACCACACTCAACAGTCCACACCTTCACTGCGATTCATTACTGCTCCTTATATCCATGGAACATGGAGTTTAGTCACTCCCACCCAGCAGTGTCCCACCAACACTGTTTTGATACAGTTGTAATGGTATAAAATACACACTCAGCACTGTAGTAGTAATGTGTATAATGATATGTTGAACTCTAATAATTAAAAGAAAAAGAAAGAATATACTGAATATATTCAGTGTAATTGATTTTTGCTGTTCAGCCTTGATTGACAGAGTTTATAAGACTGTCTGTTATCTGTGTTTACATCCATCCCTCCATCATCAATGGCCGCCCTACTACGCCTGTAGGTCCGTCTCTGTCACTGGCTCCCAAGAGGCCCTACACCCGACCCCGTTACATTTTGAGGCGAATGGTGAGTTTACAATGTTGGAACGACGATGTTTACAATGATGGAAAATATAAATTGCCTGTGCCGGTGTGGTGAGTAGGAATACAATTAATATACAATGAATGAGCACTTCATGTAACTCACACTTTCAACAAACACTATCCCTGAGTGTGTGTGTGTGTGTGTGTGTGTGTGTGTGTGTGTGTGTGTGTGTGTGCGTGTGTGTGTGTGAGGCCAAATCTAAGAAAGAGGCGTACTCACGTGTGTGTGTGTGTGTGTGTGTGTGTGTGTGTGATAGTTTTAGTTTGAAGACAAAGTTTAACAGCAACGTGTCTTTAAGAAGTTCGGGTAAATATATATATACATATACATATATATATGATTATAATGTGGTCCCTTGTTGGTGTGTCTGACCCCTGTGAAGTGGCAGTGAGTGTCCAGATGTCGAGTTTCAGGTGGTCTCAACATGAGAGAACTTCTCTATTACGGCACCAGCTGCCTCCACATACACACAGTCTGTCCGCCTGTTAGCGAGTGAGCACCAAGACAACGCGTCGCCATGGTGACTGACCTGTAGGGGTCTCAGGGGTGATGGGCGTCCAAGTCAACCTGGTCCGGGTGAGCAGGACGTCATGACTCTTCTTCCCTAGTTTGAAGATGCCGTGCAGGACGACACTTTCACTGACACGCGCGCGCGCGCACACACACACACACACACACACACAAAGCAGGGGTCATTTACATATGAAGCAGGTCATATTATCATCAGGACTGCAGATATTCTGCGATTCTGTTTTCTTAAACCAACATGTTATTATCATATCTGTCTATGTAATGACTGAAATGTTTAATTCTGAGTTGATGATGTCATTTTAATTGAATCTTATGTCCATCATCCAATTATTAAGTCATTAATCTGCACTGTTCTACTAATGATACAAAGGATGCTTCAAACTGAAGCTTCTAATTTCCCTCACATTTTGTTGTCAACAATCAAATCAAAATGATGTCAAATCTCAAAAACTCAAAAACACAAATTCCCATTGTTTAACCAAGAGGTCCTATGGTCAAATCTTCATCAAAACTCAAAAAGTGTATAGTTTGTCCATTCTGGGCCACTGTAACAACATGGTGGCGCAACATGGCCGCCTCCATAGAACGAACATGCTCTTAGTATATAGAGCTCATTCTGGGTTGATAAAATATAGTTGTACACATTTAAATTTATCAATACAATAAATGTATTTGTGATTCCTGGCACTAAAAATCAACATATAATGTCTCTTAAATTGTACACACAGCACTTTTAAGATGACAGGGCTTTTATTTTGAAAGAGTCGACCGACTCACCCAGTTCCTCCTAAATTTAACTCATTCACTATGATAATGTGTGTGGTTGTGTGGTGATGAGGACCCGGACTCACCTGTGCTCCTCTTCCTCCTCCACCTGCTGCTCCTCTTCCTCCTCCCCCCTCTCCCCCCTCTCCCCCCTCTCCTGCCCCCTCTTCCCTCCGCTCCGCTTCTCCTCCTCCTCCTCCTCCTCCTCCTCCTCCTCCTCCTTCTTCTTCTTCTTCTTCCTCTTCTTCTTCTTCGCGGTCTCCCTCAGCTCCTCCTCGGGCTCCGACATGTTTACACTCTCAAATCGACCAACAAACAAACAAACAAACAAACAAAGTGTCCACCTCGATGATAAACAAAGCGGCAGATAGACGTGCAGTATAAGCTGATCAGCGCCAAAGTCACCCCCGGCAGGTTACGGGTTTATTTCCGGGGTCTTTGTCGCCATGGAGACATCCTGGCATCAGATTTACGGCGGACACTGAGCGGCGCGTGCCCGCGGCAGACGTGCGCGTTCTCGTTTAGATGCGCGCATAAGTAAAGTTTTCGTCTGTTCAATATTAAATATTGAACAACAAAGATGAAAAGAAGTATTCACTTCATCTACTTTAGCTTCATTAGTAACTATTAACCATTTAAATGCCCAATGTTATGATGTAAGAATAAGTATTATCAATAATATAAGTACACATAAATAATAAACAGAGCAAACCTCAAAGGAATCCACAGCCTTAGTGTTGTCTGATTTACATGTTTATTTTAATTATATGATATTGACATAAAGTTGAATAATATGTTAAAATGAATGAATACATTTAATGAATCACCTTGGCTATATAAGCTAGTACTTTATTTAACTTCAAAGTCTCTGTTTCTTAGACAGTAAATACTCTTCTATTTAAAATTAACGCATATTTAATGTAAACCAAATAAAAAATAATGACACAGAGAATATTAACAATAATTACCTAGTTCACACAGGGTCCCATAATGGATCAAATATAAAATATGCAACATTTAAAAACTATGAATTTCTTAATGCTAAAATATTGAGATAGGAACCCCCTTTATAAAAAAAAAATGATACATTAAATTAAATTATTAAGTACCAGATTTGATAAATGTGTATTCTAGACAATGACCTTGACCTTTGACCTTTATCCAAGTATCTTCAAAAACTCATCAGGTCATGTACCAAACTATGTTTTTTCCACCTTGCTTCCTTCATTAACAAATAGACACACACACACACACACACACACACACACACACACACACACACACACACACACACACACGGTTGTCACTATAGCTCATGATCACTTTGGGTTGAATCTATTCAACACATGAAGCCTCCCTGTTGCTGTTATTGTTGTTGTTGTTGTCATGGCCACACCTGCAGGCTCATCTCACCTTGAGCGCTCGTTGTTGCCGCTGTCTGTCATCATCCTGTGTGTGAATTTAAGAGTCAATCAGAGCGCAGGATGGATCTGGGCTGTCGTTTAAATAACATATCATGAGGCACAAACACAAAGTGTGTATGTTGTTGACAGATGGCAGAGTTTAAGCTGCTTTAATCAGTGTTATGATCAGCCAACAGCCTGAAACACAGAACCACAACACAGGGGCTCCTGCCAATAATACTATTAATACCTCTAATACTACAATAGCTGTGTTCTGGATATGATAGGAAATGCTCTCATATTGTTCATAGTCATCAGTTTTTGGATGAACTTTTTTTCAAACTATTTCTATGACCACTTTTTCCGTTTATGTGTGTATTTCTTTATGTTTGGTGTCTCGTAATGTACTTTCTTGTGTATTATGTTTGATTAATGACCCACATGCCTCCATCTAGCAGGTGTTAGAATATCTCATATTGTCCTCTAATGAATTTTTATGCCGCCGTCGCACTTTCATTGTTATGCCACTTTAACAGGGAGGCTAAATGGTGGGATATGGCCACCATATTGGCCCTATTGACTTACACACGTACACCCACACACACGTACACACACACACACACACACACACACACTCGCTCTGCGGGACAGCAGTATGTATGGAGGGGAGGGGGGGCTCTCATGCATAAACGCGATCATTTTCATAAATTAAAGTCTTGCCTGCAGAACGAACATCTGTGCCCTTCACACACACGCGCGCGCGCGCACACACACACACACGCACACAGACACAGTAATCCTGGTTTTGTCCTTCAGTCGGTACTGTTAACATGTTAAGAGAGTTTTCTCTGTGAGGAGAAATTATGGGCTGTATCCTCATATGTTAAGTCTCAAATCCACTTGATATCACTGTTGTCATCGAAAAACCACATGAACTCAATGTCCACTTTATTAGGTACAATGGAACAACTATTCTGCTGTAGTGTTTTAACAGTAGAAGTATCCTTGAATGTAATGTCCATGTCATTGACAATTAATGAAAATAACATTATAGCATTAAAGAAAGTTTTATTTTATATATCTATAAGTACCTTTGAAGTGGCCACTGGGAGTGAATGTTAAGTTGTGTTGCACCGCTATTTATAGCCAAATTCTGTTTAAAAGTATTAATGAGGAAAATTAAATTGAAGAAAATAGAGGAAAACGTAAAGGTATTAGCTGACAGAAACTTCAGTGTTACCATGGTGACATCTTTTATTTGCTTCTCAAAATTTTTTCTGGTAAAGCCTGTAACTCAGGTGCGTGTGTTTAGTTTCTGTATTGTTGTTGTTGTTGTTGTTGTTGATGAATCAGTCCGTGAGATGAGTCACATTGAATTCCTTTTTAATAAAAGGCATTTATAAACATCTATCTTATAAAATATGAACAGGAGTCACATGGAACATGAACGGAACACTACAGGAACATTATAAAAAGCATAAAGTAAAAACCACATGAACAACATGAAAAGCTCTGCACCCCCCCCCCCCCCCCCCCCCCCCCCCCCCTTCAAACCCCCCCCCCCCACCCCCCGGCTTTAAAAACCGGCTCCACGTACATCGTCACTTCACTGACCCAAAAAATAGAGAAATCTTTATTCTTTCAAACATTTGGAATCATCGCGCTGAGCTGAGCTCAGGTTTTTAACAAAATTGCATAGTTTCCTCCAGATTATTGCTTATTCTTGATTATTGATTCGTATTTTTTTATTATTTTTTAATTGATAGCATCGAGACATTCAGAGAGCATCTCCGCGGTATGAAGCGCTACAAAGGTTTACATCAACAACGTGACCACCGTCGCCAAACCGCCGTGGTCACGGCCACAGAGCTGGAGAGCCTGATGCAGACAGACGGGAGAGAGAGAGGGAGAGACAGGCAGAAGAAGGTGTGATGCTAATCTGTCTGTCCCCCGGTTTGTCTCCATCAGTGTCTCAGTCATTCGTCCTCCTCTCCCTCAGGAGTCGTGGAAGATGGCGTTGAGCTGGGCGTTCATCATCCGCTCGTGGTGCGAGTGTCCATCAAAGCCCATCAGCCCGTCCACCTGCAGTTCACCGCAACGGGCGCTATTCCCGCCGCCGCCATAGATGGCAGTGTGTCCCCCTCCTCCCCCTCCTCCTCCTCCTCCTCCTCCTCCTCCCCCTCCTCCCCCTCCCCCGGCGCCGTAGTGCACGCTGAAGGAGAAGCTCTTGTCGTACTCGGCGGCTGCCACCACCTCGTGCTTGAAGGACGAGGAGAAGTTCCCGTTGATGCTGAGCGGCGGGCTGAGGGGCGGGTCGAATGCCGGCCCGTCCGAAACCAGGACCCCGTCGAAGAAGGGCTCCAGGGGGCCGTAGGGCTGACCTTTGACCTGGTGGAAGATGTGGGAGGGCTCCATGGTGCCGTAAGGCGGGCTGGGCAGGCCGGCTGTCAGCCCGGGGCTCTGGTAGGAGAAGTGTCCGGGATAGGCGGCGGCGCCGGCGGGGGGCAGGTGAGGCGGCAGGTCCGGGGTCTGCTCCGGCAGGAAGGTCCGCGGGTTCAGCTGCAGGCAGCCTGCTACCAGGTTGGTGGTCGGCTGAGAGAGACCTGGAGACAACGACGCGGCGAGTCAGTGAATCGTAGAGCTGCGGCTAACAGTTATTTTTGATCGATTCATCTGTAGATTAATTTCTTCGATTCGATGAAATGATTATTTGAATAGGCGGAAAAAATAGCACAAAGGTGAAAAGACCTGTCTGAAAATTCCAAAATGATCATTATGGAACTTATCACCTGATATTCTGTGTGTGTGTGTGTGTGTGTGTGTGTGTGTGTGTGTGAGTAGCGTAGCGTATGTTTCGTCATACCTTAAACAGTTACAGCAAAACATGAATTAAAGCTTCCATTATTCGATTCAGGGAATTTGTAAATGGACAATTCTTATAATCGATTAGAGTCGATGAATCGTTTCAGCTCTAATGAATTCAATACATACTCTCCCAACTTTGGAACTAGAGGGCGCTGTGTAGGAACCACACTGTTGGGTTCTAAAGGTACTTCATAACGTCCTTGACACTGACCTTTGCAAAGCGCCTGAACGAAGCTCATGAGGTCCGGCGCCTTCCCGGAGCGCAGGACCTCGCTCAGCGCCCATATGTAGTTCTTGGCGAGGCGGAGGGTCTCGATCTTGGACAGTTTCTGTGTTTTGGAATAACACGGCACGACTTTGCGCAGACTCTCCAGAGCGTCGTTCAACCCGTGCATGCGGTTCCTCTCCCGGGCGTTAGCTTTCATCCGGCGGACCTTGAACCTGCGGAAACACACGTCGTCAGTCGTTAGCATCTTGGAAGTGTTCATCCTCAAGTGGGTCGGGCCGGAATAACCTGTGATGTATTGACTGAAGGGTTCATCGGACACGGGTGTCGGACCGGCAGTCACTGCATCAGCCGGCATTGGGACGTGGACAAGCTAGCAAGGACGCTAAAATCCCTAGATGCTAGTCTCTGTCGCTAGCATGTGTTAATGACTTGTCTATGGTTGCAGTCCTTCAGAACGACCTGCTTTGTGTAATTAGAGTTGTGCTGGTGTGTGATATTGGACAATACATCGCTAATCCACTAGTTGGCGCCCATAGGATTTTTTTAATTTTATCTTTGTGTTTTGTTTACATGCGGTGCCTCTGCTATCTACGATAAAATGCGAAATGTTGACGCTCACACATAATCACTTAAAAAAAAAAAAAACTCTAACAAGAGGAGGCGGCACTAAGGGGAATATGGCCGCCACTACACCGACCAATCACAGTTCTTGTGGCTCTTGCATTGCCGCAATGTTTTGCAGCGTCCTGGTGAGTTGCTGGGCAGAGTAGCTGCGTGGTGACTATGCCCTGTGGTGGCGTGCAAACATAAATTAGGCTAATAGGGTGTCGCTGCAGTGCGCTGTACTCCTTGCACAGCTCCCCCACTGGACACAGTTATACTTGCATGCAGCTCTTTCAATTCAACAAATGTTTACAACCACTAGTTGTTAGCACGTTAGATTTTTTTACGTATACTCTTCCACCACCACCGCCCTAAGTATAGAACGCTACGCATCATGTGCGATGCTAATCCTGATCCTCAGAGGATGTTCCAAACGCTATGTAGCATTATAGTAAGCGCCCCCTTCTGGACAAACTTGTGTGTCTAATGTCGGGAGGAAAAAAATGTTATAATTCTAAAATTCTTAAAAACCGAGAACAACAAAGAACAAGCTTTAAATCTCTCTCCTGGTCGTCACCTCTGCATTCGAGCCTTGGTCATCTTCTTCTTTTTGGGCCCTCGCCTCTTGGGCTTGTTCTCTCCATTGTCCTCGTCCTCCTCCTCCTCCTCCTCCTCATCGTCTTCATCGTCGTCCTCGTCCAGATGGTGGAGGTGGTCCTCTTCCTCTCCTCCTCCTCCTCCTCCTCCTCCTCCCCCTCCTCCTCTCTCTGCCTCTGCGGCTCCGGGGCTGTCGAGCTCCTGCAGCTCCTCTGACTCCACTGACCCCTGCTCGTCCCGCACAGACCTTGTCATGATTCTGATATTCTGAGGGACAGAAGAGGAGGAGGAGACTTTTCGTTAGGGGTCAGTGGAATAGTCATGATCACAGAAAGACAGAGATACTATGTGTGTGTTAAAGCCCTGGTTTCTATACTACTAAAATTACTAATAGTCTTAAATATTTTAAGGGTGATAAATAACCACTATTTGTTTATATTTTTTGAGGAACAAGGCAAATGTATCTTGTGTAACAAACGCTTTAATATCCTATAAGATTCAACAGAGGATTTCTACTTGCGTATTTATTTAATTAGATTTGTATTAAATGAAAGAAGAAATAACCATTTCTTTTTTATTATATGATAGTATTTTGATATTATTCGTTTGATTGTATTTATTTTATGTTCTAAAATTGTGAATGTTTTAAAGCAGTTACAGGAGCAGGTAATTGTCAACTGTACTATAGTCAAATTGTTTTTAAATTTGTACTTGAATTTTTCCACAAGTTACCACCTGCTGCTCACGTTTATTAATACATGCATCATTTATTTGTCAAGAATTGAAGTGAACCGTCAAAGGTTTTCTGAGAAGAAAGAAAGAAAGAACCTGTTTCTGCGAGAATCAACCAAATGATTAACATGTTAAAAAGGCCGTTTATTAAATCTGTGATCTCACAGATAAAATGTAACATTCTTTAGTTCAAGTGAATAAGGTCTGTGTGGTAAAAATGAAATATCTGCAATTTATTCACTCTTTACTTATTACAGGCTGTAATAATGTTTTTTTATCGAGAAAGATTTTTATTCAAACGAGAATTTCAAAATAAAAGCACCAGGCCATCAACTTTAGTTTGATTAAATTCATTAATCAAGCTTTGAGTGCTGAGACTCAACTTGATAATTTACTATTTAAATGTATTATTATTCAAAGAGAAACGATTGACAACAAATTGAACAAACTGACATTTTCATTCATCTTCAAAGACTAATAATGAAAACTAAAAAATGTTTTAGATAAGCGTCATTTAATAGTACTATTTTTAAGAATGAAAATTATCATAGGAATAAGGATTTTTTTAGAATAAAAAAATAACAACAGGCGATGTTTTGATGAATCAAATCCGATCTCCGTTTCCAGCTGAACGGCCCAGTTACTTTTACACACGTGGAGGTGACACACACAAAAAACAATTCATTAAAACAAAATAAGACCAAATGATCAAATAAAACACGAATTTAAATAAAGAAAATAAACGGAGAATTGAAATGATTCTTCGAACAGTATGTGAGTAAACAGCTGCTCGTAAAAAGCCGTTGTATTTAAAATCAAATCATCTTCACTATAAAAGTAGGAGTCGAACGCAAATGACAGTCTCATCAGTCAAATTTTAAAATGATAAGTAATTCGATTATTTGCTCATTCAGTCTTAAAGTTGAATATTCATAATCCGATTAATCACCTATTATTATTATTATTATCATTAATAGAAATATAAAGAAGCAATCCGAGTCTGAACTGATCGATGGGAAAATAGAACCGATCTTACCTGTTGTAATAAGTCCGTTAGATCTCACTCATCCCGTGGGCTGTGGGCGTGATGTCCGTGCGTGATTGTGCGTGACCTGCTGTGGGCTCTCTGAGGGGTGTGAGAGGGGATGCTGCAGCTTTTATACCCATCACACACACACACACACACACACACACACACACACACACACACTCACTCACACACACACACACACACACACACACACACACACACACACACACTGGATGGAGGATGGTAATTAGCATATCAGTGCTCCGCCCCCCTGGCACGCGCCATATGGTGCGTGCGTCATTAAAACGGTCCCGGGCATCACGTGACAAATCTTCCATTTGTATGAGCCAAAGTCTCTGCCTCTCTCTCTCTCTCTCTCTCTCTCTCTCTCTCTCTCTCTCTCTCTCTCCCTCTCTCTCTCTCTCGCTCTCTCTCTCGCTCTCTCTTTGTGAGGAAAGTTGACCATCTGTCCATACACACACGCATGCGCACACTCGACCATAATGTGTGCTGGTGTGATGATTATTGAGAGAAACCTGAGGAAGATGAGGGGGAGGATGATGATGATGAAGATGATGATGATCTTGACTATGACCATAATGAAGGTAAAATAGGTGTGATGATGATGATGAAGATGATGCCTCTAATGATGATGATGATGATGACAAGGACCATGACCATGACAATCTAATGGTAATGAGGGTGATTATGATGTGGGCGCCAGTGACCATGACCATGAAGATGGTGACGATGACGACAACAATGATAATGAGTGATGATGACTATGATGAAGAGAATATTGATGATGTTGGTGACGAGGATGAAGATGAGGATGATGACAACTGTAACAGTTTCGATTACGACAATGATAATGACAAGGGTCATGAACTTAACCATGATTATGGTGATTGATGATGATGATGATGAAGAGGACGACGATGATCATGACCATGAAGAAGATGATGATGATGAGGAGGAGGAGGACAATGACCATGACCATGAAGATTTTGATGATGATGACGATGATGATGAAGGGGACGACAATGACCATGAAGATGATGATGATTGATGAAGATGATGATGATGGGGACAACAATGAACATGAAGATGATGAGGATGAGGATGATGATGATGAAGATGATGATGATGGGGACAACAATGACCATGAAGATGATGATGATGATAACAATGATAATGAAGAAGATGACAATGACCATGAAGTCAATGATGATGATGATGATGAAGACTAAGTTTTGGCCATGTGCCAACATGGTGGAGAATATGGGGGAATGACGCAGTCTGACATCAGTCAACACATTTGACTCTGTCTCACTTTACAGAATAGAAGCAAAGAAGAGTTGACCTTTCAATTTGTTGACTCAATCTCAGACTTTGAAAGTACAGTTACAGCTGAATTTAGTTGAGCGACGACAATGACAACTTCTAAAACCTGTCCCACTTTTGACTGGACCATGTCAGCAAATGTCTTGAGGTGGGCAGATGTGGGCGGGGCTGCAGCAGCTCTCACCCACAGGAAAGAGGCTGTGGACTTTGGCTCAGGTCGATCGCTATGGTGACCATAAACTGATTACCGGGGTGTCACCTGGCAACGCTGGAGGACCTGTGTGTCTGTCCATCACTGTGGGTCGTCTGACAGCTAATGGTTAACGCGGGATCAATCTCTGCTGCTCATTTCAAGAATGGAAAATCAACTTTAAAAAATAATCTGCGTGATTGTTGGAATAAAAGCACAGATAACAGGTCGGATTAGAGATAGTGAACATGTGGCTGCTGGGGTTTTTTTTGTTTGTTTTTTTGCAGAACAGGTGATGAACATGTTTCACATTAAACAGATTCATGAGGCTGAACCAGACAGGAAACTAAAATACAAAAACTCTATAGACAGACATGCGATGAGCATGTTGCTTTTGTGGTTTTTAAACACAACAATAAAGAATAAAGAATTTTAAAGGTCAAAGGTTCAACATGTGAAAGGTTGGTGAAACTTTATTGACAGAATTCTATTTGAAATAAGTCTGTAAACTTCACTGCTATGTTACTAACTCTTACATACTGTACCTTTAAAGTATGAGTCTTAGAATTCTTATTTAGGAGCTGTTTTACTTTTTTTTCTCCAGAAGTGATGTGATTTACAAAGAACAGGCAAAAAAAGAGGCAAAGCAAGTCACTGATGAATAGGAATTATTATTCTATACTCTGGATCGTGTGTGTGTGTGTGTGTGTGTGTGTGTGTGTGTAACAAGAGGGGCAGAGAGAGAAGGTCAGATTACCCTATTCATACACAGAAGTACGCAGCCACTGAACACCCGCTGATTTCCACAGAGTTGAACCGGACAAAAATAAACTGAGCCGGATTGTTGTGTCAATTAAGTAAATAAATAAATAAACACATACATAAATAAAAAGTTGTGGTAATAGTTATTTTCAAAAACATTTTCAAAAAATAAATTAAAACAGACCTGTCGGAAGACATGAGGATTTTTGGTGCAATTTAAGACTCTTTTTTTTTCAATACTGATTCAAAATGAATCTGGCTTTAATAATTGTGTGACCTCTCGAGGTCAACTTATGATTCAATGGACTTTAATAGAAAAATCATCCCATAAAATTCAATTTGATCAAGTCTTTAGTAGTGGTAGTTTTCAAGTGTTCACTGATTTGCAGAGCCTCTAACATGAACAGAGATAACTGCTGTGGTAGTTGTGTCACAGTGAGTCCAGACCTGACTGTGTCTGAGCCTGCAGCCCCTTTGCTTTGACTGCCTCTGCTGGTTGATCGGGGAAACACCCATCACCACTGATGGTGTTTGGTGTCCCTCTATTGGTAACTGTGGGTACTGCAGGTACATTTAAGGTAACGCGACCCACCAAAGGATGTAGATCTTTATTTAATGGTGGTGTCATATCAGATGAAAGATTATAACACAAGGGATTTGCACAGTAACAACAACAACAACAATAATAATAAGTTACTCTCATCATTTTTATTGTCATTTACATTAATGATAACACTTATGTATCAGTGCTTCATTTCTGTGCCATCTTTCAGTTGATTATAAAGGGTTTCTCATGATTTGCTTTTCGGTTCATTTTTTTCACTTAAATATTTCAATCTTAACTTTGATGCAATATATGATCAAATGTATATAATATATGACAAAATGCACTTATAAGATAAGATAAGCACAACAACCATTCAGAACCCCCCCTCCTCCCCCTCCTCCCCCTCATAGCCCCGCCCCCTATCTGACTTCAACAAAAAACTGTCAATGACCATATCAACGTCATTCAGTGCAGTGTTAGTGTTGTTGTTGTTGTGTAACGGCTGTGCTTGTAACGCACGCTTTGCCCCGGTAGGTGTCAGTGTGACTCCGCTGAGAGCCGCTGAGGACACGCCTCCTCGTGCCTCCACGCTGCTGCTGCTGCTGCTGCTGGTTTCAGGAAGCGGAAGCAGGAATGCTGGAGTGTCTTTAGAGAAGTTTGGAGTCTGTCAGACACTCTTTTCTGGAGGAGCCCGGACACAAACAGCGGAGGAACATGACGGTGAGTGAAGCACTCGACACCGTCAGTCAGAGTGGAGGCGATAGCAGTGTTGGAGGGTAGGGGGTGGTGGTGGTGGGGTGGGGTGAGGTGG
>JAFBJT010108343.1:0-11385 GCA_016785325.1 Chascanopsetta lugubris
CCCAACCCCCCACCCCCACCCCCCCAAACGGGTTAAACGTGTTCATGATGACAAAAATCAACATCGTTATCGCAATATATATATATATAAACAAACGTTCGCGAGCGCTGTTTTCAAAGTGTCCGAATAGTCTGAATGCCTTTTCCCATTCCGCATTATCTGCATTCACCGCCATGATCTCCTCATCTGCATGGTGGCGGCTCCCTACACTTTGCCGGCACAAGGACAAGAGATTGGACCTCAGCGGGGAGCTAAACGCCGCCTTCACTCTCAACAATCCTTTTAATCTTTCATCAATCATGTGGAAGTGGCTCGGAGCCGTGATCCTATTACAGTTTGAGGGCGACGGCTGCGAATTGACAGGCATGAGAACGGCGAGGAAAGTTTCTCCCCCTCGCCTTCCGACGCGCGATGGAAGCCCGTCTTGACTTGGAGATTTGACGAGAGAGCCGCCTGGGTTTTCTCAGATTGAAAGCAAACAAACAAGCCAGAAGAGTTTTTTTTTGTTTGTTTTTTTTCGAGGAATTGTTTTCTTGCTGCAGCCCCCTGAAAGTGGCAATCACCGAGGCAGCGGGGCCAAATGAGATGCGAACCCAAATTGGGTTCGAATTTGCAAAGCCTGCTCGGGCCAACTTGCTCTTAAGTGGCCCGTTTAGACATAAAGCCAACGGATAATGGACAGTTCATTACAGCTCCAAGTTTCTCCGATGGTAATTCCCCAGTCGTTGTAGGTCGGGTGGCGGGGTGGCGGGGGGCGGGGTGTGGGGGTGGGGGTACCAAATCAAGACCACTGAGCTGGAAATGTGCTTTAGAGTAAATAAGGGTGTCCCTATTACAGAAATAGAGTGGCTGCACCTCAGCTGGCGCTGTATATCACACACTCGTTACCCCGGTTAGATGTGAAGCAGCAGTCGACTGTAATTGAGGTAATTGTGGTTTTTAGAGTTGCGCAGTTGAATTCCCGCGTCAGCCCAGAAACTGTTTTTTCACAAGATGGTGGAGAAGCAACCGAAAGTGGCCTTACAATCATTTTGTGGAACTTTTTGGATAAATGAAGGCATCTCGAAGCCGCTGTGTGTGTGTGTGTGTGTGTGTGTATGTATGTATGTATGTATGTATGTAGGAGGTGTTTCAAATACACGATGTCATAGTTTTGACGCAGAGGGGGAATCTCTTCAAAAACAGGAAACACTTTCAGGGACCACTAAACAGACTCATCTTCAATTTTCATCTAGCTCCTGCTGATCTGATGATACCCGGCAAGGATCAGCAGACCAATAGGAGCAGTTAGGGTTTGTCTTTGTGGGAGAGGCCAAAGCTCAACAGAGCGTTTCGAAGAAAGAGTGAAAACAGGATCTAAAGCGGTGGACAGTGTGAGATTTTGAACATATTCGAATCATAGTCTGTTCCTGTAGTGACACAAATGAAAAGTATAACCCAATGAAATGGTAAAATGGGTCTGGTTTAATTAGAGTGAAAACAGGAGTTTGGGTGGTGGACAGTAAGAGATAACCACAGCGTTGTCAGGACACGGACTTAGAATTAGAGCCTTTTCAAGTGGCGACACAAAAATGAGATGTATTACCCATAAAAACCCGAAAATAGGTCTCATCTAATTCGAGTGAAACCAGGAGCTAGAGCAGTGGACAGTAAGAGATAAGCACGGCATTTTCCTAGACATATGAAACAAAAAACACTAAAACGGGCCCCACTTAATTTCATTCAATGAAATCTTTTCATTGAATGTAGTAATAATTCATGGACATTTTAAATAGTGCCAGAATTCCTGGATCATCTCCTTTTCTTGTGTCCACGCTAAAATATTTACTTTTCGGACAAAGTTCCACCCCCTCTCGGAGTGTCATTGTTATTTTGCATAATCCTGTTGACAAACAAATAAACGGACAGGCTGGGGACATAACCTTCTTGATTGAGCTAATAAATGTCTCTAAACCTCTCCACGGAAAATAAATCCGAATGCGATTTGACGAAAACACGTGTGCGGACCATAGTTGCACTGTTTCATCAAACTTTGTGTCTCTGAAGTCGCCTCCCCATCTGCGCCTGGTACTTATATATCCAGCTTAATGAATAAGTGAACAGTGGATGACAAAACACATCTGTTTTCCAAAAACTCCAGGATTCAGATTATGCAAATTATGACAAAGCGCAGGATTTCATGTAACTCCTAAAAGTGTCTTCTTCCCGGCTTACACACTCTGCCGTGTGTAGCATCGGTGGCAGACAGATTATGGATATAATAAACTGCAAGTCTGAATGATTGGTGGAAACATGAGCCGCGAGTTCTCCCGGAGAAATTAAACATTTTTTAAAGCGTGGGCTTCAACACCTCATTATCGTCCAAATGCCTCTGAGACGTATCGACGTCTTCTTTTGATCATTGTGTAGGTTAGTGCAAGGGAAAGTCTGTTTTACCGCTTTTCTAAAAAAGAAAAACACCGATGTGAAAAATGTCGGTTTCAGTCTTCTGAGGCTGAAACAACATTGCTGGGAAGAGCCTGTTTATTTATTTATTTGGAGCATCTTCTCTGCTATATTACTTACTACAGGGAGCCTCTTTAATATTGGATTTCCTGTACGCTCGTGCGCCTCCGTTACTTTCCAGTTGCATAATAACATGTGCTCTCGGCTTCCAGCCGTTCGCCACGGCCGCCTTTAAACTGACACGTCATTTTAGGGATCCGCAATCAGCACCGTGTGAAATTCATAATATAAACTATCGCTGCTGAGTAAATTTAAGAAATGTTGCTGCAGATGTGTAGCGGGATTTGTACACTGCGGTAATTGCGAGCTTAACGGTCTCCATCACAAACGGTTGACGCCGCTGTCACTGTTTAGACACTTGCAGTGAATCTGCCCATGTGATTTATTCATCAAGCTGCAGAGTCACAATGAATAACAAACATTCCGAGTTATTGGAGATGTGTTACAGCTGCCGTGCTTTGTGCTAAATTGTTGTTTAATTGCGACGAAAAAGGAAAGATATGATTGAGAGCTGCTTTTTTGAGTTTTTAATTAAGATTAAAATTCCAGTTTTGCACAGTTACTGATGTATAGGGCAACATTTTTGTTTAAAATCACATTTAAAGCCACGCAGTGCATTGTTGTGATTACATTCTTTTTGTGGATGCAGTGGCTGATAATCGCCACAGGTGTCACTATTAACAACTGTGTTCATAAAGTATCTCATTGCTGCTTTAACTCCAGATATGTTTTTATTCAACTTGAGGTTGTTTTTTCATTTTAGAATTACAAATTTGAATTAAAGTCCTGTCGTCGTCATCACACAACTCGACCAGACGGAATAAATTGCATCCCGACAACAGCTGTTGCCGTGACACGACGACTCTAAATAGATAGAATACATTTTTCTGCAATTTCCTGTTTCCTGAAAGGTTGAAATATATGTATTAAAAAGCGCTCGTCGCCTAAAATAAGACAAAAAAAAATTGTTACTTTGCAGCATCATTAATATCAAGCAGAGGAAACTTCACGCCACATACAATATGCTTATGTTTTCAAATGATCGCCTTTGTTCATCACCAAAGAAATAGGAAAATGAAAAGAGCACGGAAAAAAAAAATAGAAGACAGCGAGTGGGAGTAGCGCATTGCCAAGCATTCCCTAATTAGGAGTTTTATGGGGCGTATAATTTGAGGCGCAGCTCTAAGCTTTGATTCAAAAGCAAACACGTCCCCCCCCCCCACCCTCCTCCTTTGGATATTAAAAGCTCACAGTGAAATCGAACAAGTTCAGAGCGACAGAGGAAATTATTCAACGAGCACGACGTTGGCAACCGACCGCGCCTCGGCGGCTATACGCGCAAAAGTCTCTTTATGCAAATGAAGTCATTCCGCGAGTATTGCGAATGTCACGGATCCGATGTTTGGTGATAAAGTGGAGGGAGTTGTGAGACGGCAATAACACGGTCGCGTTGTGCGGACTCTCCTCACCCTCACGTACACAAACGCAGCACGTTCTATAATTCAGAGTGATCATAACAGCAGTCAGCCGCACACGTTACATAACTGTCACCACCCCCCCCCCCCCCCCCCCCCCCCCCCCCTCCCCCCCCCCCCCCTCCCCCCGAACAGTCGCTGTATATCTCGTACATCTAGTTTTGATGGGGTGAACAGCTTTCAAACAGCCGTCATGCAGAGACACTGGCTGACGTGTCGGCCGCTCCGTGTTCTGTTGTCCTGTTGTACAGTCGATATTTAAATGGGCTCCACCGCCTCAGGTGTTTCCACCTCCGTTTGCAGGTACATTAGTTATGGCGGCCACATCCTCTCAATGAAACCTGGAATGCAAATATGATCCAGTGTTGTTTGTGTAGCCGCGTGTCAACGTGTTTAATTTACCTTTTCACTTTAAATGAAAAACAGATGGACGTTTTAATGCAGAGTTATAAAAGGCAATGTGGGCGCAGACTCGTCTGAACTCCAGCAACTGTCAATTAAGGGGACCACATGTAGGACGTACATCTGGTGGTTAAGCATGGAGGAGAAACATGTCGGCCTTCCATCATGATTAAAAGCTATTTAGTTTGTCCATGGCTGGCTGAAGTGTAGAATCATAATAATTCAACATGGCCGCCTCCTTAGAGGGAACATGCCTCTGATGTAATTATTCCCATTGTTAGGAAATAGTTTAGGTATATTATTTTCTTTCATTTTATATTATTAATTTAATTTGATGTGTATTGGTGTTGGTGTAATTATTGTCATTCTAGGGCAATATGAACGACAACAACACACCTTCAGCATGAGTATAAATATTTTTATTCCATTATATATTATTGTTATTATTGTTACTGTTGTTATTGTTATTAATATTATCATCGTATTTTCTTTTTCTCTATTGAATTAAAACTATTTCCTCCACATAATCTCACCTCAACACTATAACTTCAAAATTCAACGATTTAATTATTGACTTAAAGGAGCGACGAAAGAACGACACTAACGCATCTGTCGTCTGAAGTTTTTACACATCCTGCGAGACTTTGGTTCACATTTCGTCCCGTTTGTTTATCTCCACCAACTCCATTGAAACATCTTGCAGCCGAGCAGCAGATTGCTGGTCTGCGTCCTGGCAGAGCGCGAGCTGCCGTGTGAGAGGTGTCCGTGCAGGAAGCAGGTGCGGCGCTGCAGCCAAAACAAAGCTGCGCGAGCGAACCATAACAGTCATGTTGTCGGTCCGGCGGCTCAAACCCGGTGCGGGGGGCCGAGCAGTGGTGTGTGGTGACTTTTAAAGGTGCGTCCAGGGCTCTGCGGCGAGAGAGAGAGCGAGCGAGCGAGCGAGCAGGGAGGTCAGCTGTTTACTTCACCGTGGGCTTTATAAATGTTATTCATAGGTGACGCCAAGGCGGAGTAATTTAGTCCAGACTCACCAGAGTGTCTTATAATTGGGAAGTGGGCCAGTGCACATGAGTATAGTCACATAGGCGCGTGTCAAAATGAGTTTTTTCATCATATGGGTTTACTGTACTGTCCGGCGCTGGTTTACTCACCCAACGCCGTAAGAACATGCATATGTTGTGTTAGTCTGACGTAAACCTTTAAAGAATACATGTAAACGTGTTCTTCCGACCGTCATTAAACTAAAAATAGAATTGATTACATTCTGATTAACGCTTAGATGATGTCGTTGGGTGTCTAGTTACTCCTGTGTGTGTAATTCGGGAGTAGCACAGATGTTTTGAGTGTGCCCAAAGCGGCAAATAGCGGACGATAGCATGCTAGCATTTAGAGTAAACAACAGTGTTGTCTAGCATCGGATAACATCATGGGAACGATGGAGAGTGTGAGTCTCGACTGTGCAGAAAGTAACAAATACAACCTGCACAGAACAGAGCAGTGCAATTCCCCAACGCATGTCTCGGAATGGCACAGCGCCACCTATTGGAGTGATTGGTCAATAAGTGCGTTATATGCTGTAAACGGGAACAGCAGTCAGGTGGAGGGGCCTGTTCAAGCTGCAGCTCCACATGTAAACAAACCAAATGAAGCACTTTAATATTCTGCATTGCATCGTTAGCTGCTTATCCGATTTTGGGTCGCGCCTAGCGATGCAGGTGCCATCGCACCTGACCCCCATTAGCTCCTCCCACACGTGTGTGCGTGTCCATATTGGCTGAAGGGGGCGCACGTGAGGTCAGGGCTCTTGCGCAAGGGTACTTTTAGCATGACTTTAGCACGCAGCCTATGGGACGACTCTCTTAACCACTCAGCCACAGCCAGCCCCCCCCCCCCCCCCATTTTCTGAAATCACACGAAGATCCGACACCATGTTTTAACAAACCGAATCCCTTAGACAAGCTGCACACCTTTGCCTCAGACCTCTGCAGATCGAACGCAGGGGCGTTTAATCAGTGCGGTAATTTCCCGCAATGCGTGAGCTCAGTGTGCCGCACCACACGTGTGCACAATCTCACACACATGCCAGTTGCCTGATCTCAGAACCTTGGAATCCCGAGTCCAAGGGCGACTTGACAAACACACGCTCGTCTGCAAAGCTAGCCTTGTCTGTTTAGCTAAGCTAGCTAAATCCAGCCAGCCACCAGAGATTCCAGGTTTGATCCTCAATGCACATGTGCAAACATCCAAAACACGCTGCTCTCCCTCCCGCCGCCTGACAAGTACAAGCTTCAGTCGGCGCTTCACATCCTGACTTTCTCGCCCCTGACGGCACCACACCACCACAAAGCCCCACAGAGCTGGAGGGAGCCCCGCATCCACGCTCACACTTCCAAAGACACCTCCTGCAACTTGTTTCCCCATTCGATAGTAAATGTAGCTTTTCAATTTGCGCAGATGAAACACATTTCAAGGTCCAGTGTGTATGATTGAGGTGATATTACTTAAATTCCGTAGTAATTATACCGACGTTATTCATCTGCCTTTAAAGGACTTTGGAGAAAGTACAAGTATAATCCTCTGAGTGCAATAGAGTTGTGGTACGAGGAGGAAGAAGCCGCCATGTTGTTTGACGAATGAGGCAACCAACCAATGCAGAAATAGAAACACTCGCAGTTCACAGGGTGGCCACTTGAGGCTGGCTCCAAAGGCGAGTTAATCCCCATAGACTCCCATGTTAGAGTAGTCGACTTAAAAGATGAATTACACATGTTTGAAGGTACAAACTACAGGAAGTAGGAGGAGTTAGGCATCAGCAAAATGGCCGATGGCCACTGCGAGCCTCATAAACAACAACCCATGGGTGACGTCCATCTTGATTTTGTGAGTGGGACTAGCCAGTGATACCATCGCCTCTGTAGGGGAGGGTGAGGAGAGGGTAGTCCACCACTAGGAGCCACTAATACCCACGCACTACACCTTTAACCACAAGAGTCTGAACGAAACGGCACTCGCGTCAGGTTCTATAGTCTGCTTTAAAATGTGGATTTGACCTATAACATGGGTTCTAGCCGGCGGTTTCAGTGACCTGCACCTTTAAATCCTGGTGCACGGGGGCCACATGAACATCATTGTAGAATCAGTGAATTGCAAACACCAGCCTGAATGTGGCTCTACGCAAACTGGCCCCCTCTCCCCTCCTGTTGCCCAGGTCAACGGCAAAGGTCAACGGCAACCCCCCCCCCCCCCCCCCCACACACACACACACACGATGACACAACCACAATACCAAGGCCCCGGCTGTGGAGTTTTACATTTGAAAGCATATTTAACTTTCCACTCATCTATTCACCGACGGCGAGCGAGTATAAGACTCCGGGTCTGGCCAAGATTAGCTTTCTGGCAGACAAAGCAGTGAATTAAAGGCCACACATGGCCCCGCTCTTGTTCTGCGGGTGACCAAACACACTTCCAGGGCCAGGAACTCTTGACCGGCTCTTTTTAACCTGCGAGGAGAACCTCGGGAATGGGAGATAAGTGTATGGTAATGGATTGAAGGGATCCGAACCCGGCCAGACACAAGTGTAGTCAGATGGAACCGGACAGATGGTGGTTTTTAACTGGCGAGCCTGCACCAAACTGTAACATCTGAGCTTCCCGCCTTCACTTTGGAGCTTTGTCTCTCCCTGCAATATTTAGTTAGTGCATTTTACTTATTCATGCAGAGGCGGGGGAAGACCCTTGATGTGATAAAACCCTCTTCATTGGGACTATTTAACTTTGAGAAACATTCTTTGAGAATGGCAATAAAAGTATGAGAATTCCTGCCTGTGTTTAAATATTGATCAAATACTCACAGCCAATCATGCGTTGACTTCTAATCCTTGGTTTCATCATTTAAGAGGGGAAATCCCATTAAACAGATAGTGTACAGCCTAAAGGTGCAGTGTGTCAGATTTGGCGACCTCTAGAGGTGAAGTTGCATGTCGTATCCATCACATCACCCGTCTGAACCAATGCTACACTTCAGTTGTCATTAAGACTCAAAAGATGTTTAATACGTCCACTTTTACTTCTGTAAAAACATGGCTGCTTCCATAGAGTGGACCGCCCTCCTTATGCAAATACACATTCATGGGCTCATTCCAGGTTAATAGGAAAAATAAAAACATTTAGCTGATTATAAATGGATGAAAAATGATATTTTGTTTCAGAAGTGACACAAATGACAGCAATCTTACACACTGCACCTTTAAAATTGGGATATCCCATTACATGGGTTATGGGTTCAAAAGATGAAGAGGATGTTACAGATGTGACTGACACGAGCGTAAACCTGCTGCCGTTGTTGATCTTGACCTCAGCCCGTAAAGCGCCTGCGGCTAAACTGTATAAATACATGTGATGGAATTGAATAATGTATCTGCAGCCACATCCGGAGCCTGCGTGACCTTGTGTGTTACAGTGATGACTTAGTGTGAGCGTTAGTCATGAAACCTGCCCTGAGGACACAGTTGCTGGGACTTGACGCCACCTAATCGGACTGCTACTGCATGCGAGAGACTGATTCAATGAAGAAATGAGTATCATTACGCAACATATAGTCCCCAAACAAGTCATTTCCAATGGGCACGTATTAAAGTGGACCATATGGGTCCATTTGTGACACCAGGATCTTTGTATTTTTATTACGTACAAAATTCCCATGTGATTTTGATTACGTACGTTCAATGGAAAGGGTGACTTCAAAATGAATGTTTTCAGTCATGCGCAATTAATCGGAATCAATCAAACAGTTTGAATGTCGTTTGATCAATACGTTTTATTTTGAAATATCAAATATTTTTAACACTAAAAAAACATGTGTGTAAAATGTGTATGTATTGATAAACCCATTCAAACTATTACATTTATTCACAGTAATTGAGCAGGGCTTTTATTTCTGTGCACTGAACCACTAGAAACAAAATGAGAAGGAAAGTCCCTGATTTAAAAAGTATAACACAGGATTTACCCGTGTGATTATATATTGTTATTTCATTGATAACTGATGAATGGCGGGATACAATTTTTTAATGCTGTGCAAGTATGACTCGGCAAAACTGCAATATCATGAATTCACAGGAAATATTTTTTTATAATGACTCTGCATTATCGTAGAATACAATGTGACATGCATTCACACCAGATGTACTGGCTCTGTAATATACTGGGTGATTATGGGGTAATGCTCCGAGACAATTACAGAATGTAAACAGCCCTAATTTTAATGCATTGTGACTCAATAATTAATAATATCATTTAACACAGAATCAAAATCAAATTGCATGTTATTTAAATGAAGGTTATTTCGATAGGACACAATAAATACGCAAAACACTTAGTCTCAATTTGTATTGGTTATGATTTAATAACCTGTACCATTATGCATAATGGAGTCCAAATATAGAATCCCGTGGACTCTCGGCTGAAATGAGACACATTCAAAACAAAAACGCCACCACAACCGATTGAGTAGCTTGACGGTTTATTAAAGGCTCCGATGGAACATTTCAAAAGGCCTCTGAATAAGCATATAAGCAGATTGAGCAGCATGACAGAGTATTATCACAGGGACTGATACTGGAGTCACCACGGGACACGTTGATCGTACGTAACACAAAGTGCTCATTTCACCTCATGGTGCCTTGTAAGGCCGTTGTTTTGATTCACGAGTGATGGGTAAAACATGGGCCCGTCGATGCGTGAAATCCTGTTCCTGATTTGAAAATATAGATGAAGTATTAATGATGGGACATAATTACAGCATGTGACAGTCGGTCTGATTGATTATATAACATGATTATTTATTCATGTTTCTCTGCAAAACACATGCGCTGACTGTACGTGTCGGGAGTGCACTGAATACAGTAGGCACTATCTATATACTATGTGTGTGTATACACACGCACACACACACACACACACACACACACATATATGTATATACAGTAAATATATCTATCATCCAGATGATCAGTGATATTATGCATGACCAACATGATACAGACGACAGCATGGCACCCATTTTATTTGCATATCGATGATGGTAACATTGAACATTGTAATAGTGAATATTCATGTAGGTCAACGTTTGTCTCACCAATAATCATCATCACCGTCACCGTCGTATAAACTGTTATTGTGGCAACTATCGCGACAGTCGCAATAAAACACACCGCTGTGTCACGATCTCCAGTGTCGCGCTTGGAGACGTGAGTCATCATTGTGTCGGTGGCGACGTGATGCGAAGCCTCCTCTCGTCCCCCCATGTCGGAGTGAGTGAGCAGTGCGAGGTGGGACTGTGCCGAGGCACCGGAGGGGGCGACCACGCGCAGCCTCAGCTCCTCCGCACACGGTGGGAACTGTACACGCCGAGAGGAGGCGGCGCGAAGCGGCAGCGGCGGCTCGTCCTCTTTACCCCGGACACGGCGCGCATCGGGCGGCGTGACACCCTCTCCTCCCTCCCCTGCTGTGCGGAGCCGGACCCGGAGAAGGACATATAGAGACAGACAGGCAGACAGGCAGACAGACAGGCAGCCTGTGTGTGTGTGTGTGTGAGTGTGTGAGTGTGTGTGTGTGTGTGCGCGCGCGGGGGGGCTGCTTCTTCTTGCACATATTCGCAGGACTCTCGCTCGCTCTCTCTCTCTCCCTCTCTCTCTCTCTCTCTCTCTCTCTCTCTCTCTCTCGCTCTCCACGATGCTCCATTAGGTGCGTGCGCGTAAACCGTGCGCCTCCATGTGAGCCTCTCTCTCTCTCTCTCTCTCTCTCTCTCTCTCTCTCGGTGACAGCAGCAGCACCTTGGAAAAGGGAAAAGGAGGAAGAGGAGGATATTTTGTTTACCCCACTATTCTTCCTCCCTTCTACCGAGCGGCAGTGTCGTGCACTCCCTCTCTCTCTCTCTCTCTCTCTCTCTCTCTCTCTCTCTCTCTCTCTCTCCCCTCTCTCCCCCCCTCTCTCCCCCTTT
>JAFBJT010108344.1:8218-26343 GCA_016785325.1 Chascanopsetta lugubris
ACACACACACACACACACACACACACACACACACACACACACACACACACACACACACACGTACACACACACGTACACACACACACACAGGTATTGAGATCATTTCTGTTTTCCTT
Organism: Chascanopsetta lugubris; assembly: GCA_016785325.1. Lineage (NCBI taxonomy): Eukaryota > Metazoa > Chordata > Actinopteri > Pleuronectiformes > Bothidae > Chascanopsetta > Chascanopsetta lugubris. Next base: position 8,335 of record JAFBJT010108344.1, read on the forward strand.
TGTGATCTGCTGGTAATTACACGGGTTGTTGCCTCATCAATTAAACATGAAGCACTAACATGCAGGCGTCGATGGTGTCTCATATTGACCGTGGTGTGTGTGTGTGTGTGTGTGTGTGTGTGTGTGTGTGGTGTGTGTGTGTGTACATGTGCATGTGTGTGTGTGTCAATTACATATAAAGACCTGATTATCACTTTGCAATGTGTCATTTCCAAATGTCACAGCAGCAGCAACTATCTGTTTACTTTATTTAAAGGTGCATAAAATCTTTCATGATGTAAAAAAAAAAAAAAAAATCCAGGAAAAAAATGAGTGTGTAAGATTTTGCGACACCTAGTGGTGAAATAGCTTATTACACACTTTCCTTTCATGTATGTACATGTATGAACTCAATGGGTCCATTCTGGGCCACTGTAAAAACATGGCGGCCTCTTTAGGCCTTTTTTTTTTTTTTACCTTTTCAAATGAACGACTCGTCAAAATATTCCCAGGTGGATGAAGGAGCTGAAGTGAAAACATCAAATCCAATAACGATTTGCGCAGTAAACCTTTAACATCATTTAGAATCACATGCAGATCAAAGACAGGAACTCTCCACTCGGCCTTGTTGTGTCACTTCAAAGCCTCCGTCTCCCTCCGCTCTTATCTTCTGTCTGCTTAAAGGTCTCCTATCTCAGCGCCTCATTTGCATATTGCCTCCGTTTGAGACTCGCCTCCTTTGTTTCCTCTGAATATGTAAAAAAGATCGGCTGCCGGAGACGAGCTCATGCAAAAGAGGAAGCGGTGAAGTGAAGTGTTCGCCACCTTTGTCCGAAATGACCCTGAACCACTGGAGGAGGAGGAGGAGAGGGGGGCGGGGCTTAGCGCAATTTTTTTTTTCTTATGAGGCTCGTAGTGGGCGGGGTCACTTGTCACCATCTAACTCCTCCTACTTCCTGGTTCATCCCAAAAAAACAGACAGAGGGGCGGAGCATAGGTAGCGCTGGGGGTGGGGCCCACGGTGCTGTCGCAGTATGCGCAGAGGGTTCCGGCTCAGGTGTCACTCAAGAGGCCACGCCCCTTAATTCTGCACAGTTAAAAACCTGGATGGAAATAAGCCCCGCCCCCGTGCAGTTGTCACGGTAACACATTTTTAACATGTGACGTTCAGCTCCCATCGTTTTAACTTGGGAGTCTGACTCACTTTAGGAGCGCAGCCTCAAGTGGCCACTCTGTGAACTGCAAGTTCCGCTTTGGCCCTGGAGGTTTGTGCTCGTCTGAAACTCTTCTCTGATTGGTTGCGCACATGTTTGAACGTGGCCTCAACAAGGCAGCTTAATGAAGCTGTCATGTCAGCACTTGAGTTTAATTAATGAACTTAGTGTCAGTTTGTTATGTTTCTCAGTTGGTGTCGTGTCATTATCAATATACCGATCATACCTTTATTTAACGATGAGACTTTTTTAATTGACTGTGATTTCATTCATCCTTTTCTTCTTCTTTGCTGTTGACAGTGACTGATGTTGATCAATTGGATTAAATTGATTCTCCGTCTCACTTGAAACTGCTGATGTAACGTGATTAGGATTGAATGGACTTTTATTTCATTAATTGAAAAAAATCAGAAAAGAAGTTCACATGTGACCTGTTGTAGTGAGATTCCTTAGAGACTCTGAAACACAGATATAGACAGTATGTGTGTGTGTGTGTGTGAGTATGTGTGTGTGTGTGTGTGTGTGTGTGTGTTTATATATATATATATTTGTTTCTTTGTTTTGTTCAATACTCCCTTTTGTTCTTGGCTTCATTTATTCTTCTTCACTAAGAAAACATTTTATTTGTACCTCTTTCATCGTGTGTGGGGGGGGGGGGGGCGGAGCTTGTCCCTGCAGGGCGGAGCTCCGAGTTGAAACATCTCCACTGTACCAACTCTATGTATTCACCCCCAGAGACGTGTGGTTCACACACACACTCTCTCTCTCTCTCTCTCTCTCTCACACACACACACACACACACACACACACACACACACACACTCACACACACAAACGGAATGTAAACAACATTTTGTCACATGTTCATTCAGATATCCTTCATGTTGTTTCCTCACACTTGCTGTGGAGTCTGTGGATGACAACAGGGAGAACCATTATTCAGCTTATTTACTCGTTTGTATTTTATTTACTGGTAACATGTCTCCATGGAAACCAGCCTCGTCATCCCCAGCTTCAGTGTCTGGAAGATCAGGAAACTTATATGTAAAATATCTTTTCTGTTGTTTTTACTATCATTTACTTTGAATATCTGCTGTTCATTTCATGTACATAAATTATTGTTTGTCATTTATACTCATTCAACTGTTGTTCTACTAAATATCAATAAAGAAAAAAAAAAGATGAGCTTTTATTATTTTGAAATCACTTCATAGATTTATATTTGAAATGACAGAAAAACACAGTAACTGCCTCAACACGTCTCCACTTCCCGTGTAGAGGTGGCACAGGATCGTCTTCCTGTCTGGCAGATACAGATAGCAGAGTAAGGGTGGTCCTCCATCAGTTGTCCCTGTGTAGCAGCATACAGGTGGTCCTGCATTGTGATTTATCCCAGAGCGAATCCTCGAACGACTTACAACAGACTCCCATGTTGTTGCAACAACAAACAACCAGTGCGAAACTCAGAAACCCGGTCGCTAAAGTCTTATGTCCCTGCGCGTCTCATGTACTGTCATGGCGTCTATACCGGACAATACATAGCGACGGCTTTTATGGTGGTCAGCCATGACAAACGTATTTTTGAATCTTTATTTTATTTATTTAAGAAACACTTGTTGTGTTGGTTTATGTCTCGGGTTGATTACACATGTGATAAAACATAGCTTGGAACAATCCAATAAGATTTATATTTTGACATCACTGAAAAAATCCCACACTGTACCTTTAATTGACTGGCTGGTGGACTGGAACACCGGTTGTTTTAGAGTCAGTCAAGATCGATGGAGCGGTCCTCCCGGTGCCGTCTCCTCCACCTGGCTTTGAGCAGTAGTCAGAGAGTACACATGTTGTCGGGCCAAAGACTTGGGAGGAGGTTGGATGTCTTTGTTGTCATATGTTGACACCTTTTCTAAAATAATGGATTCCTAATACTTTTTGTTGTTTTCTTCCATTCAGACACACAACCGCACACACATTGCAGTTAGTGTGTGGTCTTGGTGAAAATAGAACAGGATGCATTGTGGGTACATGCCCCCCACCCATGTCATTTCCACACCAAGCAAATTATTCTAATGTGGAAGCGTGAAATTATCCCTGTAGGGATAAGCTGAATGCACTCAATCAGCCCAACAAAGACATAACAGAAAGGCTGGCTGTGTGTGTGTGTGTGTGTGTGTGTGTGTGTATGTGTGTCTTCATGTCTTTTCCTGGTAAATTACCACAATATGTTTCAAGCAATACAATACATGATTATTCTGATCCCCATGACATTATACCCGTGACATCACCAGGCATTGTTTTGCTAAATGTGACTCAACTCAACATGAAGCAACATCATTGTGATGGTACAGAACTCGTTGAGTGAAGTGACATATTGTATAAACACCTTGCATCCATGTTATCGTGATCAAATTATATTCACAATTCAGGTGTTCACAAAGCTGATTAGGGTCAGATCCCACACACAAATTATTAACCCTCCGTTGTCACTTTCGTTTACTGCCCTCTTGAGTCATTAAGGACAGATTAATATTTTTTTTCAGGGTTTTTTTGGCATAAATGTCTTAAATAACTTCAACCCTGTTCAAAACTACCAAACATTCAGTCATTTTAAGGATTCTACCCCTTTAAACCCCAGTTTGATTACTTGCTGTCACAGTTGTTTATTTAAAAAAAAACAAAAAATGAGCTATTTTCCATAAAACAAACGTAAAGTGAATGGTGGACTGGTTTTAAAGCCAACATGAGTATGTCAAGGTTGACCCAAAATATAGAATTTATGGCATTTATAGTTTTTATGTAGCGTTAGATTTAAAACGTAAGACCCTCTTAAATCAGACAACGATGTCCCACCGACTCCCATTGAAAACCATAAATGCCAGAATCATCATCAAGAGCCTTGTGTCATATCAGAAACGTGTCATTGAACATAAACAAGGCAATGAAGATCACCTCTGAGAGGTGAACTGACGTTCTGCCGCAGAGTTTGTCGGAATTAAAAAGGTTCCTGGATGTTCCTAGATGTGCACATCAGAGGGCCCAGCAGTGCAGCTCCCCTCCTGTCGGGCCCCTCCTCTCCAAAGGCCCCACAGAGAACACTGTGACCAGCTGCCTCTCTATCTGATATGGAGGCTGCTGAGTCTCTGACCACGGGCCCCTGAGGGGAGAGAGTCCTCAGAACTTCTTGTTCTTTGTACCCATCTGGCACTTGTTCCAAAGATCGCTGCTTGAGCGAGGCCACCTGCATTGACACAAGCTCCGCCCACTCCTCTCATGGAGTGTTTACCCCTTCGCCTTCTGACAAACAGAGCAGGCTCCTGTGGTAGCTTTTTTTTTTTTTCCACAGGACACGATTAGTATGAAAAACACCCACTCCATTTTCTAAAGAACATCTCTCACACATGCACATACACACTTTACTGCACTCACAGTGAAATTATGGGATGTGTGGTCGAACTTTACATGCTTGTCTTAAGGACAGATTGTCTTCAGGGCTGCTGCATGTGTGTGGTGAATGCTATGTATGTTCTGCATCGTACTACAGGATCACCATTAAGGTTTCATGCAGTTGATTCATATAACTGTGGATATGGGTGCGCACACACACACACACACACACACACACACACACACTCTCACTGAAGAGGGAAATGTTTCCTCTTATACTCAATTTCCTGTGATTTAATGTAGTCGGTGTCAAACTTGTGTTTCGTCGTGGTCAATTAGTATACGTAAACAAACGTTGCCGGTTTACTTCTATCTGCAAAAAGGGGGGTGTCTCTCAGCATTACAGGGTATCATCGCCACCTACTGTTAAAAGTGCAGTGTGTAAGATTTGGTGACCTCTAGAGATGAAGTTGCATGTTGTATCCATCACCTCTCCCTCACCCTTCTGATCATGCAGGAGAACCTATGGTCGACTTCTGTTATTGTTAAAACTCAAAAGGTGTTTAGCATGTCCACTTTTACTACAGTAAATACATGGCGGCCCCCGTAGAGAGAACCTGCTCCTGATGTAAATATGCGTTAATGGGCTCATTTATGGGTAATGGAGAGAAAAAAAAATATTTAGGTGATTATAATTACATGAAAATGGCAGAATGTAATTGTTTTGTAAAAAAAAATGTTTCGAAGTGACAACAAATAGCGAAGTCCTACTTGATTCAATTGCCCCTTCACTCAACTCAGTTTCTTTCTAAATCAATGTGGCCCTTTGGGAAACAATGCGACTGCTGTCATTTAACAGTGTTAGCAGTTCCATTCCACTCAGTGATCTCACATAGATGCCGCACATACAATGTAGTTGCACTGTGTGTGGGTGTACGATGGGTGGATGAAAAGTGTACTGCTAAATACTAAGAGGTCCTAATGACTTACACAATCAATCATCAAACATGTGAATGTAATGAGCATACGAAAAAAAAAAATTGGGCTGCACACAGAAAAAAGTGCAAACACAAAATACTTCTGCCCTAGACGACCCCAGATGAGCCCGCTCGAACTGTTACCAAATGAGTTGGCAAATCATGCGTAAGTGAATGGTCCACAGGTCCAAGCATTGTGGGATACGGGTTCCTAAGTGTCAGTTATTGATGAGAAATGGCGAAAGAACCATGTACCTCAGGTAGAAGTCAGGGATGTATCTGAAATCTTGGATTCACCCGGCAACCTAACATTGACTGCAGACAATGGAACTGAAATGCCCTACCTGGGGAGGATTGAGACAACATTCCGACTTGCTTCTGAAACAGACCCGACAAAAGACTTACTAAATTACCAATGCTGGTAATGAAAGGTCACCATATCTCCCGTCCAATTATAGGCTTTGATGTAAGAGAACACTTATTGGCAAAGAGTGAAAAATACAGGAAATACAGTGCTGCTAGACAGACCTTACCAAGCCTCAGAAAGCTTTTATACAGGCTGTTAACGCTGAGCAGATATTTGAATATGCTATTAAAACAAATAGGGACAGTGTTACATTACCGAAACAGACAGGACCACACATGATGCATGTAACCTGACCGATCATGACATTGTAATGCCAGGGCGTTTTCGAATTGGCACAATACAGATCATTTCCACTGTGTTACCCATAGAGATTTTAGAAGCTGCTCAAGTATCAGCTAAGGTTAATCATACTCATACAACACTCAGTTGATTTAAGTCACTTAAGCAGAGGCAGGTGGTAATGCAGATGCTTTCAGTGTCAGTCTTTCTCCAGATCAGACAGCGATATTGGCACTATCAAAAAAACTGAATATGGCCATTTCTTTCAAAGATTCAGAACCAGTTCAATGCTCATACCTTTCAGTCAATACATGCTACAGACCAACTTACTTGACTAACAAGTCAAATAAACTGGAGAACAGGGGATTATACTGTTCTCCAGTTTATTTGATCTGACGTATTCTAGGAGACACAAGTCTGACTGTGAATTTCAAATTCCAAAAAAGACAATATTAAATGCTAGTTATTTCAAACGAGCATTTGATTTGGAAACCAGGAAGTGGGCGGAGCCACTGCAATCTTCATACAAGGCTTTTGTAAACTACTATGGATGTCTTAAAAGAAAACAATATCATATTGCTCACGTGACACCATACAAGCCTATGGAAGTGTATGTGTTATGTCATGCTGCCCATTGAGCATTCACAGTAGTGTCATTCCCATTATACACTGAGGCAAGCAGCCGCCAAATTTACTGATTGGCAAAATGTGTTTAGAAATATGGTTCAGACCAGCTATTTACAAAAAATCTGCCAAGGCAGTGAGCATCTTACTTTTAAAGGAAATGTCCATGTGTCACACTGACATCTGTTGTGGATACATGGAACAAAGATTACAAAGAGCCACATTCAAATCATCTTCCATACTTTCAGTGATGCAGCTTTGGCCCAGTATCCTCAAGGGAGTATTTCTAAAATGAAATTGTTGTGGCAAGAAAGACTGAAAAAAGAACAACATATCACTACTTATAAAGTGCAGTCGGAACTGCTAATTAATCAGCAAAGCATTAGTCGCGATACAAAAAAAGGGCAGTTTCTAATCCCATAGCATCTCTTTCTGCTTTCCTTGTACAGCTACTGTCATTCAGAAACTCTTCAAGCCTCCCACCCTGTCATTGGAAATCACAATCAGTCATCACGTATAATAATATACTTTTGTATCTCATTTACTTCATCATTTTCCTGTATTCCCTCAAATAACTTCATTTCCCTCTGCCGCTATTTGAAATCCTGTAATTTCCTTAGTTCAAATGAAGCATTAGCTGATTTTACGGACATTGAATTTAAAAGATGTCATTTTAAGAGTAAAACAGTGTAACCAAATGAATGGACTCAAAGGGAGTCTACATCTGGACACGCCATCAGTGATGTTCCTGGACTCAGTGAGCGTTTCAGGTCTTTCAACAATCATACGCCCTCCTCCAGGTGACCCACCCGGGGCTGATCAGACCCCAGCTTGTGACCAGATGGCTAGCTTGCTACTATGACTCCATGGTTCCCCTCGTTTGAGCCACAGCCATCTTGAGGCCCTCTCTGCTTGCTTCGGTGGTACTGCGGATGGCTCTCCTTTTCTTCTCTCCCTCAAAGCCTAAACTACTGAAGGGGCTGCAAAACCCCCGCGTCCAACCTCCACAGGGAAGCACCTTGCTCTCCAACCAGCCTGCTGGCAGTCACCGACCAGTCCTGTGTACTTGGAGACCTTCCTCTCAAAGGCTTCTTCCAAGCGATCTTCCCACGGGACTGTCAGCTCCAGCAGCACTGCAACTGCCAGTCTCTCGCAGACGTCAGGATGCCTGCAGATGTTCGTCCGGCAGGAGTTGGCTTGTCCCCAGCTCTGACAAAGGCGATGGATTTCTTGGAGGGCTGGAACGGCTTTGCCCACGACAGTCCTGTGCTGATGACTTCAACAATGGTCTTAAGGACTCGGTCATGCCTCCACCTGTTCCGTCCATCTCCAAGTGCCCTTGTACAGGAACTGTGGATGTGTTCCAGGGTTCCTCGTTTGGAGCACAATGGGCATGCTGGTGTTTCTGCTATGCCCCATGTGTGCAGGTTTGACGGGCTTGGAAGCACATCATACACTGTCTGGATGAGGAATTGAATGCGTTGAGGCTCGGCTTTCCAAAGCTCAACCCAGGTTACCTTCCTCTCAACCGCATTCTACCATCTCATCCAAGCTCCCTGTTGCTTCTTTCCCACTGCCTTACAGGTTCTTGTCTCCTCCACTGCTGCTCTCACCTCCTCCTGAACAAGACGTCGTCCTTCCTTCCCCCCTGGTATTCATTTAGGGAGTTGGAAAGGATCCTAGCCCAGCTTGACCCCGTGTGACCACTCCCACCAGGCTCCTGTGACGCAGCCTTGCATCTGCCTCTTGAACCGCGTCCTCTGCCCTCCATTTCCTGCCAGTCCCCACTTGGATCCCTGCTTCGGCCACCTTTGGATCACTTGAGTCCCTTTACTGAACCACTTCTCTGGCTCCAGTTACCTTGAATTCTTCCTCCAAGGATTTGAAAGGCAGTTGTAGTTTGTTGGTGTTGCCATAGAGTGCAATGCTGCTCAGGCTCCTTGGTAATCCAAGCCATCTCCGGAGGTGATTGCTGACCTTCCTCTAAGGTCTCAAATTTTGAGATAGGGACCGCGTAGACAAGGAGGGGCCACAGGATCCTGGGTAGAATGCCATGTTGGCAGACGCAGGCTTTAAACTTTGCAGGTAGGCCTGACTTGTCCACAGATTTCAGCCAGCCATCCAACTGCAGGTTGACTGAATAGATGTTGTGTCTCTGAGAGAGCAGTCAAAAACCTTGTCCAATCTCTTGACTGGCTTCTCTGTAATAGTTGGGATGGCTGTGCCTGTGATGTTGAACCCGAACTTGTCCTCCACCTTCCCTTTCCTTAGCACCATTGATCTGGATTTGGCGGGTTTGAAACGCATCCAGGCCCCCTGCACCAACTTTTCGAGACCCTTCAGAATCCACCGGCAGCCTGGGACTGATTCTGTCATGACGGTTAAGTCATCCATGAATGCCCTGATGGGTGGTTGCCGTTGACTGGAATTCGTGCAGGGACCTCTGCACTCTGGCTCAGGAGACTTAGTGAGCATGTTCATGGCTAGGGAGAACAATGTCACACCGTGATAGTACACCCCGTAATGATACCAATCTCCACCTTGTACCAACTGGATGTAGCTCAGAAGGGCGAGGGTGAGGTGGTGGATACTACATGCAACTTCACCACTAGATGTCACCAAATCTTGCACACGCTTTTATATTGAAATTAGTACAGGAAGTGATGTAAATATCCATAATGGCGATAAACTCTAATCAACCCTCACTGAGAAGTGACCGAACTGCAGCTGATGTGGACTACAATCTGACTGGGCGCTGTTGTGGCTTATGATTCCCTCTAGTGGTAAAAAGTGATACTACTGAAGTTGATTTAAAAAATTCTGGAATGTATGATCACTTGAGATTTTTCATTAATGGCAGCTGCTGATGTTTTGCTTTCCCCCAGGATTCAGAGTGATTACATTATCATAATATAATCCTTACATTCACTGCTGCCATTATCAATTTTCACAAAAGAGAAAAAATCCTTTTAATTCTGTGTTCGTAATACTGGCCTTGTATTTGATGTGGAGCTTTTTATATCTCTTGGGCTTTTTTTGGTCACTTTCACATCCACATGTAACTTCCGCTAACTTTTATTATATGTCAGAGTGAATAATGTAACCTTGCAAGGACAATTCAAGTCTTATCTGCTTCACTTTGTCTGTCAGGAAATTAAGTAAATCACTCTTCTTTTTTTTTTAGGATGAGGAGGAAAAATAACGTAATCATTTTCCTGCATGGAGCGTGTAAAGCGTTCATATTGTGTGACGTCCTTGTCGACTGCACTTTTGGTTTGAGTAATACCATGAAACGTGTGACGTCATCACGTGCCACATGCTTCTGTATGTGCGTATCAATGCACGGCCTGTGCGCTGCCATGTTCCGTCTATAGGTGTATGTAAGATAGAACAGAGGACGTTGCTGCCATCTGTTGCTGTTCTGCTGAATAAATACGCCGGTTCGGCTGAAGGCAGTAAATCGTCTGCTCAGTTTCATGCAGTTTTCCTCCAACTGGGACCCTCCCTCAACAGAGTGCAAGCTTTTATGTTAATTTCTATTCATAATTATGAAGGCTATTGTTCAAAGAAAATGGAAGTGAGGGAGGGGTTAGAGGAGGAGGCTGCATGACTTAATGGATTGCCATCAGTGGTCCAACATGGAAAAGTCATTTTCTAGTTAAACATGCACACTGAGGCATGATTGAGGTGAATACTGGCAGTGACGGAGGCATTTAAAGAGGTTGATGTAACCTGATTCCCTTCCTTCTGAATTGATATTCAGTCCAGTGTGATATTCAAATGAGGATTTAAAGGCAAAACGTCTCTGCAAATGCGACTGTCACTTCACCGTGGGAGAAAACATATTGTATATGGGCACAGGAATAAAAGAAAGAAGGGATTTTCATTATGTTTGCTGAGAGGAGGAGGGGTGTTAGATTATACAGTAAGTGTATTCTTGTATAGCTCTCTAAGACTGCATTTCAGTCACATTTCACATCAACATGCTGGTGCTTACACAACTGTATCAGTACACATAATGGCATAGGGTTGAATTCTTTTCTGACTTGCTTATATCAATTTCAATCAATGTTTGAAATTGTGCATAATTAAGGGGCGTGGCCTCTTGGGTGAAACCTGAACCGAGATGGCACACATTGCCAGTGGTGCACCAGCACCATCGACCCACCCATAGGTCTGTTTGTGTTTTGCCTCTATGCCTTTTTTTCTGATGAACCAGGAAGTAGGAGGAGTTAGGCATCTTCAAGATGGCGACAAGTGAATCGCTCACAATTTGCTTCAAAAGAACTCTGCAGAAACCAAGGGGGTTGCCACATCTTTATATGCAGTCTGTGCTCATTACCCATTCGGGGGGTATCAGTGTCAGGGCCAGTGACACTACAGCAGGGACAGTGTGGGATTTAAACCACTTGCCACCCTATAGTTCTGCACAGTGTCAGAAAGAATGTGTTAAAATCATGTGCTCATCCTGAGTAAAATTAATAGTGGCTGTTCTTAAGAGGAAGTTCACAGTCAGGTGACATGTGAGTCACACAGCAATGGATAGAAAATGATGAAAATGATCAGTGATACATATATGATGATCGCGCAAAAACAGCACTGCGCTCAAAAATCAATTTTGTTTCAAGGAGAATAAACAAGGCCAAACAAAGCCAGTCAGCGCAGCACGGTTTTCATGGCCTGATTGGCTAAATCTCAAGGCAGCATATCTGATACATGCACTATTTATTAATGCTATTTAATAAACTAAAATGAGTACCGGTAATGAGCATAGGCTCAATATAGAGATGGACATGGTGTCCGTGACGACACCAATGTGTGCCATTCACTCGTCGCCATCTTGTCTACTTCCTGGTTCATCCGAAAAAAGGCATATAGGCGAAGGACACACAGAAGATGTGGGCGGGCCCATGGTGCTGCTGCATACCTCACAGTACAGGCCAGGTCGGTTCAGGTGTCAGTCAAGAGGCCATGCCATTGATTATGCACAATATTTAACGCTGAGGAAATAAAAATATAAGCAAATTGTTATAGTTGTCACATTAACACATGTGGCTGATTGAGACCAAAACCGAAGTTTGTACCAGACTTTAAACACGTTTCATTCACCTCTGATGTTGAGCATTTTAACATGGGAGTCTATGGGGATTTACGCACTTTCAGAGCCAGCCTCAATTCAGTGGCCACCCTGAGAACTACACGTTTTTTAACTTCCCTTTTGGTTTCATCTAGTAAGTGATTCCGAAGCATATGTAGAAGGCAGAGGCTAAGTCATTCTTCCCAGTCCTAAAGTCATGGTTTGGGGGAAGGCGATGAACATCGCTGTCAAAGAGTTTGCCGAATGTCTCACATTCCAAGAGACAAGTGTTTTGTTGTGGAGTTTAAAAACAAGTTTTGAAAATATGAAGATGAATACATTTGGACAAGGTGCTTCACTGCTCTTCTGGGGGAAGTTGTACAAACAAAGTTTTACCACATCGTGACACAGTGGATGTGACAGTGAGCGAGCAAACAGCCCAGAGACTGGAACCTATAACCTCCTCCCACAGGGAGAAACGTAAGGAGTCCGGGCTCAGGGCAAAAATGCTAAATGTTCCAGTGTCAGATTGGTTTGTGGAACTGATTCATTCCAGCACATCAGCTGTTGAGATTAAAAAAATAAATAAAAAAAACATGACTCAGCATATACACAAGCTACTTTTCCTCCATGTTGCCAAAAACTCACAGATTATGCATTTGACACTGAGTGGTGGTGAAGTCATCCTCCCCACTCTGTTGTACTTATGTAAAGCTCAAATCCATATTTGCACCACGTTTCGTTCAATTAAATCTAATCAATCCGGCACTCGTGAAATCCACATCAACATTTCTCGGGGGGAATTTTCTAGTCGTTTTGACTCAGCTCACTAAAAAGAGCCGGCTCTTTTGGCTCCCAATTGGCTCCTCTGATTTTTTGGTTGCTTAAACTTATTACCAAATGATGCATATTGTGTAAAATGAATTACTAATGTAAAAATGTACATTATGTCAAATGTTTATTATTTAAATGGCTTTATTTAAATCCTAATTGAACTGCTACAAAAAAATACATCATGACATAATAATATATTATAAGATACAAAAACAAAGACCCATCTTAATAGACAACAAGGTCAAATCTCTGACTGAATAGTTAGAAATGTATATGCAAAAAACATCAACAAAATATATACATTTAAAAAGTGTCAAAACAAAACGAAAAAGCAGCGTCCAGGTAACAGTTGTGTCTTTAGTGAAGTGAATTCAAGTCATGTAAAAAATTCAAATGAATTCAAATAAAACCAAGTGCCTCAGCTTTGAGAGGTTGATCCCGTTTCTCCTCTCTGTCCTGAATGATCTGCCCTGTTTTGGAGAAGATTCTCTCTGAGGGGACGGATGTTGCTACAATACACAGTCAACACTCTGCCTTTGTCCTATCAAACATGTTCAAATGTGTCCAGACTTTACTCCGTTTAGTTAATTTCCCTTACCCTTTCTGGCGCATAGCTCTGCTGTGTGCGTGTAACTCCTCCCCTCCCCCTGAGCTCCGACGCCACAATTCGAAGAGGAAAAAAAAATGACCTTCACAACCCTACCGTGGGGCCGAACTCAGATTTCCCACATGACCGTCAGCAGTGTTATCCATTGACCCACCAATCGAATGTAAAGAATAAATATAACCTTGTCTCATCAGATCAATAACGTCCAGCTTTAACAGACAAAAAGACGAGAAAAACCTAATCGGCCCCCAATTGGCTCCCAACGATGAACCGGCTCACTCTATTCATTCTAGTTGTGAATGTTCTTGTTGAACAGCAATTATTCCATGTGCTGATATGTTTATATTCATATGTTCTTGTCTGTGTTTGAATATGACCTTGATCTTGTGTTTACACTGGACTCAACTCAACTCAGCTGTTGTCGCAGGATGTTATCTCGGATCACAGACACATCTCTGACTCGATGTTTCTCTTTTCTCCTCTGAGAAGCTGCCGATGTTGATACTTCAATGAGCAGCTCAAACCATTATGTGTTATCATCCATCCTCCATACACTTTCAGATTTTCACATGAGATACTGTGTCCCGCCGCAATGTTCACCTTCCACATCCACTCATCATGTCAGCCCATTATCCTTAGTTAAAGGTACAGTGTGTAAGATTTGGTGACATCTAGAAGGTGAAGTCATGTAAAAAAAAATATAAACCACTGAGGTGATTATACAGTCATGAAAATGTCCGCATGTCATCGTTTTGTAATCTTTTCAGAAGTGACAAAAATGACTGAAATCGTACACACAGCACCTTACAATAAAAAAAAACAAGCTCAGAGCATATGAGTGTACTGCGTAAGAAATCCAATAAGTCAGACTCATAAGTAAATTTGTCAGGAAACATATCGCATTCGGATTGTTTCTGAAATGTGTCAGAACAGTCTTGGATCAAACAACAATAAATGCAGTGTCATGTACATTTCCAGCACAGTCATGGTAACTCTATTTTCCTTCATGTGAAACGCAGTTAAACTCTCAGCCTACAGGACTATTTACTGCCTGTCATGTCGTTCACCTTCTTCCCCGCCTTTACTCAACCTTCACTTTTACTGTTAGATCAGAGCATGAAACGGCCCCCGCTATAAAATAAAGGGTAGTGTCAAGTAAATAGGTATAATGGGTCAATGATTTAAAATATTAAACTTTTTTTTTTTTAATTTATGTGTAGGTCACCGGCTGACTTTTTGCTTTCCAGTCACTGTGCGTGGGATTTAGTGACATCTAAAATGGTGAAGTTGCCGTCCCACCTTCCTCACATACAGGAGAGTCTGTGGTCTTCATTGGTTGCCATAGAAACTCAAAAAGAGTTCAGACCGTGTCTGCTGCCTTGTCCTCAGTGGAGCACGGGTGCGTCAAGTTGATGTCGCTGTGTGTTTTGTCCCGTCTTGCACTTCCTGTCTTTTATTTTGAAAAGTAACTCTCCTCTGGTGTCAGGCCACTTGCCCTTCCTGCCACCTGTGTTAACCCGCCTGTGTGACCGTCAGCCCCGCCCTCATGTGCTCCAGCTGCGACCCATCAACCCCTGTGTATATCTAGTTAGTGTCTTCCCCTGTCTCGTTGTTTTGTCATGTCTCAAGTCACCACTTAGCGGCACTTCCACGCCATGTCCTCTATCCTGCTGAGCTGCCAGGAATTTTGCTCTTGCTTCCTCTACCCGTGTGTCTTGTCTAGTTTTGTCATCCCTGTGTCTTTTTGCACGGCGTCTTTTGTTCATTCGATTTCCTGGTGCCTTTTGCACAGCGGCCTTTTGTTATTTCCTTTAAGTGTTTGGTATTGTTAGTTTGGACTTAAGTTATTAGTTATCCTCCCAGGCGTGATTTTCACTTTTCTATTTCCTTCAAGTATTTTTCCAAGCTTCGGCTCATCGCCTTTTGTTAAATAAACATTTTTTATTTTTGGATCCTTGAAGTCTGCTTTTTGGCCCTGTCGTTACACTATGATTTGCACCCTTGAGTATGATTAATGGGCTGCCGTGGCTCATGAAACCAAGTGCTTCAGCTTTGAGGGGTCCATTGATATAAATAGATCCAAAGTGCACAGAGTGGACTTAACTTATGTTTGAGTCCAATGTGGCATTGTGATGCATAACACGAGACTCGGTCATGTAAACATTGTCGATGACAGAGGTGGCAGCTGCTCACAATCGAGTCGTGGCTTTATCCTGAAGTACAGTGTGAATGGATGGAGATAGAGTGAGGGATTGTTTCCATGGCGTTTTCGTTACTCGCGCTGCACCCTGATGACAGTGATTCAAAACCACTTTACTAACATGAAAACGTATAATGTATTTTCAACTTAAGTGGAGCCTTTAACTAAATAGTAGTCGGCTCATATTCTGATACTCAAGGATTGGACGCATTTGTGATACATTCAAATCTTTCCTTTTGAACACATTTTAGATGTGTTTTTGCACTTCGGTGAGACATATTCTTCAAACAAATGAATGTACAACATATCCAGACCCACGCTGACCTTTTGTCGTGGTGTATCTTTCATGTGAAGTGAGAGCACAGGTGTGTGTGTGTAAGATTCAGCTGAAACTACCTCAATTTTTCATTTTCAGAAACCGAATTTAAAGTAACCATATCACACGAGCCATAAGTAGTGAATCCAGTATACTGATATTTCTGTTCTTGAACGGTGAAAACAATCTTAGTGTGATCTTGAAGGTTATCCATAGTCAACAGATTAAAGCCTTTACTTGACGTGGTGGAACTGATCAATACAAAAGGGGAACAGGGATAAAAATAAACACAACAGATAGTCAAAGTTAATGCATTGACTTTAATGTAATGCTGCAGACTGCAGCCTTTTGCATGGCTCCATTGTTAATTGCTGAAATTGGAGGTGACCCTGCACTCTGTTTTAGTCTCTGGGGAGAAAGTGTGCATGGACGCCAGCCAGGCAAGCATGCAGAGGACCATCAGGTACATTTACACGAGCAAGACATGCCATTGATAAGTGTATTCAGAGGAGAAAGGGGGGACTGAGTATTTTTCCATCACTGTCAGTGTTTTGAACAGGAATGCCTACAAACAATAAAACTATAATCAGGACAGACATGGAAATCGCACTCTTTTTTGGTAAAGCTTTATTTCATAATGGAAAAACATCTTGCGTACAGGACCGCTTCCTCTGGGGGTTTTTTATACATAAACAAAAAGAGGGGGACACATTGGTTTTTATTTGAAACAAAAATTGGGTGAAAAACATGAAGTAGAATAGATAAATAGGAAAAATAAATATAATATAGGAAGAAAAAGAAAACCCCTTCTCTAATCTTCCTCTAAGGGGCCATTCAACTTCTATTCTTGCTCGGTGCACTGTAGCAGAGAGGTGAAGGATTGTTTTTCTCACACCAGGAAAATGGAGGCTACATGATCAAAGTCATGTGTAGCACAGAATCTAACCAGAATCTTAAAATCCAAAAAGGAAATTACTAATGCTATTGAAATAAAATACTCTTAAGTTATAAAACTCCCTTTCAAAGTCAATTCATGGACGTTCTCGATTATTCTTGTCAACTAAGAAGAAGTTGAAAACAAATCCGAGTCCTTTCATCCGTCAAAGGGAGAAAAGTGGGACAGAGATCAAAGCCTGTATTGTTGGCAAATACAATTAATCTGTAGGATTTTAAAGTTTAGTTAATGACTTCTTCAGGGAAATCAGACAGCCACTAATATATTTGTCAAGACAGGTTAGTCCGAAAAAGCCTAATTTGGAGAAACTTCAGTGAAAGTTTCGTCTCGGTTTAACAGCAGCGGCTCATAATATTTTTTTTTGTTATGAAACAAATGTGATTAGATCTGCACACGCACCAAATTTTCAAATACAAGATATGTAGATGGTAGGTTAAAGGTCCAGCGAGAGATTTTAATTTGAATGGTTCCATTACGATTGGCAGAAATTATATAGCAATTTTACAGTTATGAGTGTATAAATCACCTCCATGTTGGAAGTGAATGCTGAGTATATATTGATGGAAAAGGAGGGGTGAGGGACGACACCATGCAACCTCACCAATAGATAATAATGTACCTTTGATACTTACTTAAGGTGCAGTATGTACGATTTTTTTTCTCAATTTTGTCACTTCTAAAACATTACAAAACAAAAACATACTGACATTTTCATGAATTTATAATCACATATGCTTTATTTGATTTATTAATGCAAATTTAAATGAGGAGCGGGGTCCTCTCTACGGGGAATATTTTTATGTTGATCGCTGAGCTAATGTTTGTAGCCACTGGGCTAACGTTCGCTACTATGCTAAGCCAGTGATGTAGGCCTGAGACCGGGGAAGCTACAGAGCTATGCCGGGATAGATGACGTAGATACGGCCCATATCACAGCACCTCGACGCAAGCAACACAGGTTTGTTTATTCAGCACTTTCATAATTTACTGTATTCCTAACGTTTCTGTCTGATGTTAGCAGGAGGCACATGTATGTTTGTTCCCTGAGGTTTTATCACCATATGTGTAAACTCTTTTATTCACAGAGTGAATTACATGTGTCATTCTTCTTTTTGTCCTCAAAGTGTTGAGTAAAACATGTAAAACTGCATATTGTCAGTGTGTAGAATTAGTTTTTGTTGTATATATATATA
>JAFBJT010108345.1:7108-25879 GCA_016785325.1 Chascanopsetta lugubris
GCGCGAGACAGACAGACAGACAGAGAGAGAGACAGACAGACAGACAGACAGACAGAGAGAGAGCAACATGGCCGAAGCACCTGTGGTGGACTCTCAGAGATGGATGCCCGTGGTCTGGGTGAAGAAATCAAAAGTCCAAAGGTTTCCATAGTAACCGCCGCCCTGCGGAAAGAGAAGCTAATAAAAGTGTGACGAATGCTGTCGCGATGGCAGCCCCCCCCCCCCCCCCCCCCCCCCCCCCCCCCCCCCCCCCCCCCCCCCCCCCGGGGTCGTATCCACTTCCTCTGTCCCCACGAGCTGCCGGGGCGCCCTCGCTAGCGCTTCGAGGAATCAAACCTGCAGCACATTAGAGTTTTTTTTTTTTAAGTTGAAAAACAGCTGGACAGCAGCAGCAGCAGCAGCAGCAGCAGCTCCTGCATGTTTATGATAATACGAGTTCAGACATGGGTCCTGGCGTCTCGCCCTCTCGTGCTTTAAAGGTGCAGTGTGTACGATTTGGTGACCTCTAGAGGTGAAGTTGCATGTTGTGTCCATCACCTCACCCTCACCCTTCTGAACGTGAGGAGAACCTGTGGTCGACTTCAGTTGTCATCAAAACTCAAAAGATGTTTAGTACGTCCACTTTTACTATTGTAAAAACATGGCGGCCCCCGTAGAGAGGACCCGCTCCTCACGTAGATATACGTTAATGGGCTCATTTTAGGGTAATGGAAAAAAATTTAACATTTACATGATTATAAATTCAGGCAAATGTCAGTGTGTAATTGTTTTGTAATATTTTTCAGAGGTGCCAAAAATGACCTAAATCTTGCACACTGCACCTTTAAAGGGTCACTTTTAGGGTTATGTAAAAAGCAAGTCATACATTGGGGTGATTATACATTCATAGAAATGTCTGCGTAATTGATTTGTAATTGCAATACTATTGAGAGAAGTGACAAAAAATGTACGGAAATCGTACACACTGCACCTTTAACACACTTGCCATGTCAGGGACTGGCTGCTCCCTGCAGAGTGTGATGGATTAGGCGTCAGCGCCCCCTACCATCTGTGCGCTGTGAATCATGGCAGCTGCTGCAGCTACATGTCAGAGAGGTTCTCCTGAGCTTCACACTTTACTCATCCCTGGATCCTGCTGCTGCCGCCTCTCAGCAGGATGCTAAAGTGTTAGCGCCTTGCTAACTGTCAGCCAGGATGCCAATTAGGATTTTAAAGCGCATGTCGTCAAGTTGCCAGGAGGTTAAAGCTACGTAGGTTAAAGGTGCAGAGTGTATGATTTTGGTCCATTTTTCGTCACGTTTATCTATTGAAAATAAAAATAGAAATAATTCAACACGGGCATTTTTACAAATGTACAATCACCCAATGAGCCCATTTAAAGGTACAGTGGGTGAGATTTCGTTCATTTATGTCACTCAAAAAATAACATACGGACGTTTTTTATAATCATCTAAATGTATTATTTTGAGGAGCGGGTCCTCTCCATGGAGGCCGCCATGTTGTTACAGTAGCCTAAAGGGGACACACTAAACATCTTTTGAGTTTGAATGACGACTGAAGTCGACCACAGGTTCTCCTGCATGTTCTGAAGGGTGAGGGTGAGCTGATGGATACAACGTGCAACTTCATCTCTAGATGTCACCAAATCGTACACACTGCACCTTTAAGGAATGGTCTGTCAGTGTTTGTAACCTCAGAAATATGTTGTGTCATCTCCTGTTTTCAGGGCTTCCCGGGACCCGTCGGAAAAATGGGACCAAGCGGCATCAGGGTAAGAAGGAAGTGCAAAAGTTCAACAGAATTATTCAAAGTCTTCATTAAGATGTGTTTGTTTTAGAAAGGTCACATTATGTGTAACTTCACCAGTAGCTGTCACTAAACCCTGCGTACTGTCCCTTTAAATAGTCAAATGTATACTGTGTATTAGCTAACTAGACGTGGGTCCATGTAAAGGTCGATGTCATTGGTTAATGTTATATCTAATGTAACTAACCCCCTCGAATCATCCCATGCTTTGGAACATGTGTCATTAAACTGTAATGTCATATATAAGTGCAGCCAGGCTTTTCATGTAACATCACACTACTTCACCACTAGATGTCAGTAAATCACTCACACTGAACCTTTAAGATAACACACAGAGAACTGTGCTGTCCAAGCATGCTCCTGCACTAGGTAAGGTCAGGTAAGGTCAGGTAAGGTAAGGTAAGGTAAGAAAGGATCAGAAACGATGCACTGTGCTACCATAGGATAAGATAAGATAAGGGATAAATAAGATGGGATAAGATAAGGTAAGATAACATTAGATACAATATGATATGATACACTATGCTACGATAGGATAAAATAAGGTAAGATAAGATGGGATAAGAAAGACACAACATGATAAGATATGGTAAGATAAGATAGGATCAGGTAAGATAAGGTAAGATAAGATAGGATCAGATAATATAAGATAAGATAAGATAAGATAGGATCAGATAAGATGAGGTAAGATACGACAGGATCATATAAGATAGGATCAGATAAGATAAGATAAGATAAGATTTGATCAGATAAGATAAGATAAGGTAAGAAGACAGGATCAGATAAGACAGGATCAGATAAGGTAAGATGTGATCCTAACTTAACTTTGACAGTAACCATGATGATAATACCAGATGTTTTTGATTTTATATATTTCATGTAACTGTCTCCCCTCAAACCATCACAGCGCTTTGGAACATGTGTCATCAAACTGTAATGTTACATAGAAGCGCTACCAGGCTTTTCATGTAACATCATCCCAGGGACGGCGGCAGCGGTGGCGGCGGCGGCGCCGAGGTCTCCAGAGATCCCTGATGTGTGGGTATGTGCCCTTGGACTACATCGTGGAAGCCAGCACCATGCAGTCCATGGGCATATACACTTGCCTCAAGGCTTGGCTCCTCCTCACCACGGCGACGGCAACGGCGCCCGCCGTGCCGCGATCGGATCAACGTATCACTGCGCGTTGTTTGACGTCCAACGGTTCCCACTCTCCGTCCTCATCGTGTCTCATCGTCTCCCTCTGTCTTTGCCTCCTCCATCTTTTATTGGTGTCTTCAGGGTCACATCGGGCTCCCTGGGCTCTTTGGTCTTCCTGGTCCTAACGGCGAGAGAGTGAGTATTAGAGCCTCTCACGAGTTGTAGATGTTGACTCATATGAGAGTCCCGGGGACAAACCGATGGAATAGAAATGGCTTTTTTTCCCCCCTCCTGTGTACTCCAGGCACACTCCCTCCAAATGAGACGCGCACACATATATATATAAGTTATATATATATATATATATATATATATATATATATATATATATATAAGTAATAAGAGCCAGAAGAATGGCCTCTTGCTGAGTTGAAGCGAAACCTGAAGGAAGAGACGAACTGTCTCTCCGGAGACTTTCATCCCCAGTGTTTGGGAATTTCATTCTCAACGTTTTTGTCTGATGAGCAAATTTCACCTCTTCATCTGTCCATCATTTTGGCAACACCTTTTGTAATAGGTTCTCTCTCATTGCAGATTTTTAAATTAAAAAAATATTACCAGAAGAATGTGAAACAAACGTTCTACCCTCTTGAGACAAATATGCCCACTTCCAAAAAACTGCTCTAAAAATTTTTTTTTTCTACTTTACATTTTTTTTGTGTGCCTAAATGTCTTAAACAAATTCAGCCCTGCTCAAAACTACTATATCAAAGTTTACCCAAAATATTGACTTCATGGCATTGATAGACATCTTTGTCCGCTTGTCACTCAAGAGTGCTTGAGTGCTGTCACTCAAGAGACCACACCCTTAATTGAGCACAATGTCAAATCTGGATAGAATGAAAAATAAGTGAGGAACAGTTGCCATGGCGACAAATGTGACCGATTGAGACCAAAACAATAGTTTGTACCAGACTTTAAACCCGTTTCATTCTCCTCTAAAGTTGACCATTCAAACACGTGAGTCTCTGGGGATTGACTCGCTTTTGGAGCGCAGCCTCAAGTGGCCGCCCTGTGAACTGCACGTTTTGTAGTAAACTTGCTCAAATCGCTGTGTGTGTACCGGGACTTCAAGTCATTTCCTCCATTGTTGTCATCCAACACTTGTGTTGTCGTTACGTAAGAAGTGTCACACAGCTGTTGTTGTTGTTGCGCGGCCTCCGCCGCTCAGTTTCATCATTTGATAATTTCCGTTTACATTATGCAGCTTCGCCCCTAATTCAATTCCAGATGACCCAGTTTCCCCTCTCTCTCTCTCTGTCGCTCTCTCTCTCTCTCTCTCTCTCTGTTTGACAGGGTGTTCCTGGCGTTCCTGGGCAGAAGGGCAAGATGGGTAGGCCGGTAAAGTTTTCTCTCAACATACTTCTCACACAAACATTATTATTATTATTATTTTTTATCTCAAACGTGGCTTTAATGAAAGCGAGGATGTTTTAGGTCTTGATCTATAGGCTCCTCCTCCTCCTCCTCCTCCTCCTGCGGCGCCGAGCTACTTTAGACTGTATTATTTGACCATTACTCTGACAGATGCCCTCCGCTCCTCCGCCCGAGCCTCTCGTGGGCCTCGCTCGTGAATCTGCGAAAAGAAAAGCTGCGCTAACCTCCACGCGGCGGCACAACGATGCTACGGGGGGATTATGATATGGGTAATTAGGGATATAGGGAGAAAAGCACAACCCCCTGAATATGAAGCTGAATGGACTGGAAACACAAACGTGTCGGCAGATTATACTCTTATATAAAAGTTCTTTAGGTCGGACACTCTTCTACGGCAGTGGTTCTCGACTGGCCTGGGTTCGAGACCCACCATTGCCCCTTAATGACGAGCCGCGACCTAAATTTAGGAACATTTTCGGCAACTCGAAAAGTAAAAAAAGACCAGCAGGTGGCGATGCTAGCGAGGGACACGGTCCCTTTTATGCTGAGTCAGCTGCATTTGAATATAGTCAGCATCAAAATTGCGTTCGGACACAGTCAATTAGCATACGTAAACAACCTTTGAGGGTTTTCTTCTATCTGTGAAATAGCGAGTGTCTATTAGCATAACAGGGCACCATCGCCACCTGTTGCTAAGGAGTGTGAAAACACTGTACTGCACAAAAATCCATATTAAACGCATGTTAGCTGTTTTTTTTTTCCTCAGTCAAAGGTTCGCGACCCACTGAAAACGGGTCCGTGACCCACTTTTGGGCCGCGACCCACCAATTGAGAATCACTCTTCTCCGGTACAGTTTGCGTGGCTAAAGCTGATTCGGGGAAGCCTCGTGAGCTACGTCGTGTTTATTACCGTGCTTCTTTTGCATTAGCTTCAAATGCTAATGGGATGTGTCAGTCATGGGTTTGGCCTCCGGGAGCCTGCGCCCACACACCACGGAAGTCTGTCTACATTGGCGCCTGGAAGTCAAGTACCCCCCCTCCCCCCACTCCCACCCCCATCCCACCCCCGGCTTTTCAGGCTTACATGGAAAATGTTCACACCGCACATAAGCGCTTATGTAAATCTCGTATTTCCCCCCTGCCTTCACTCCGGTTGCACATGCCCCGTCCCCAACATCATCATGGGGTAATTGTGTGTGACACAGACTGAGGTCCCGAAAGTATTTGTGTAATAGCCGAGCGTCTACTCTTCCTCTGTGGTGAGAAGCGAAGTCAGGCACATTGTGTAATATTTGATTTCCTCTGTCCTGACTCAGCAGAAAATAGATCCAACACAGATAAGTAGGATTCACTGGTTTTGTGTCCTGACCGCAGACTGTGTACAAAGATGGACGTAGCGTCCGTGACGTCACCCATAGGTTTCGGCAGAGTGATTATGGGGTTCGTAGTGGGCGGTTCATCTCGCCTAACTCCTCCCACTTCCTGGTTCAACCACAAATGATGGGCAAAGGGGTGGTTCATCTTGCCGACTCACTTCTCATACCGACTCATTGTTTTTCATTTCATGCAAATGCATTTGTGACTTTATGCGATTACTGCTGACTGTGCAAATGACCCCTCGGGGGGGGGGGAATTAAAGGTGCAGTGTGTACGATTTCGGTCATTTTTGTCACTTGTAAAATATTACCAAAACATTTACAGACTGACATTTGCATGAATCTTACGCACTGCACCTTTAAAGACACCTTGAACCTGGATAGAGCCGGGGTTCCTCAGACGCTCTTGCAGATCTGCATCTGTTTCAGTTCAGCCGCTTATTGGCATTTGAGGAGAGAGGGAATTTTTTTTTTTTCTTTTTCCACATTTGCTTTTCAGGCTTCACGTTGCATCAATTACCCCACGTTGCTTTTGCCCGATGCCACACAACCCGATGATGCATCACTGCTTTTGTGCAGACTGAGGAGTCTCTCTCTCTCACTCTCTCTCTCCCTCCCTCTCTCTCTCTCTCTCTCTCTCTCTCTCTCTCTTGAGGGCGAGTGCAGCGGCGTCAGGTTGACCTTGGCGCGCTGACAAGCACATGTTGAGCGTGTGGCCTCGCTGTCGCATCACACGTCTTGTTCGGCCTCTATAATGGAATTACGAGCCTTATGCAAAAAAAAAAACAAAAAAAAATTTCAAAAAAGGAGGACAAATAACTGCACTGTCAGCAGTTCTGCGGCCAAACAGCTTTATTCAGCCGTTTAGGCGAGTCCTAGGGGAGGGGGGGGGCGGGAGGGGGGGGGGCGCTAACCTCACATGTACACGGACTAAGCCCGCACCGCTCGGAAACACTGGAATTTCCTGCCGGTCTCCCAGGAATGAAGCGTTTGATAGGATTTGCCGGGCTCTGCTGTCCCCTGAGATCGCTGCGATAACGTCCCTGACGAACCGTGAGAAATCTAAACGAAGGCCACGTCAGATTGAACGTTGTGACTAAACGAAGCTCCCCTTTCTGTTTGTTTGTTTGTTTGTTTGTTTGTTTGTTGTTGTGCGATCAGGGGTTTCCTGGTGACTTCGGGGAGAGGGGACCTCCAGGGCCCGACGGAAACCCAGTAAGTGACCCATCACACGACTCAGCACAAAATGGGATTATGAGACGACAGATGATGAAGCTTTCAAAAACATTGTCTGTGACTTCCGGCTCGTTCCTCTAGGGGGCGCTACTACAGGTCTTCTCTTTCTCTATCACCATGTGATCTGTCCAACTCACGGATGTATTCACAGCACCTCCCCCTCAGACTTGCAGCAAATTGTTTCCCAGTGGCCACTCGTGGTACTGCAACCAAAAAATCTCCATCTGTATATTTTTCTATCCATCTGTCTGTCTATCTACGTATGTATCCATCCATCATCTATCCATCCAACTCATCAAGGTGAGTCAGAGCACCAGCGCTGCCATTGGCTGCATTGTGCAGTATTTGCGTCAGTTTCCCGACGTTGCTGCTTCGAGTCCCGGTTTTCGACGGAGAGTGGGTGTTGATGCGTACGTCCGTCCCACACGTGCGCCGCGGAGAAACTCCCGTCTCCATAGAAAGTCAAGCAAACTCCACAGCCACCAGTGTTTTCTGCTCGACTGGTGTGACACGCGCAGCCACACACCGCCAGGAACATGACTCAGCATAAAACTGTAAAAAAAATAAATAAAAAAAACCCATGAAGAAAATGAAATGAAGGAATTGGATCTACCTCTGAATTTAACGCTAACCTCCGCACAAGAGAGGAAAAATACATCCGTCAAGCGACTGCAGGAAACAAAAGTGCAACATCAGCACTTTTCTCTCCGTACTCAGACTCTGTCCCGTCGGAGCTGAACACTCCATCAGAGGCGGAGCTTAACTCCCGTCTCTCCGAGAGGAGGAACATTACATCGTGTCCACGCAGTCGCTCACTCACCCGTCATCACTTTCGCTCGCCACCGCTCTTTGACCTTTGACTCCTGTACGGCGCTCCGGCCAGCTGACAGCGGTCGGGGGGTGTGGGGTGGTGGTGGGGGGATTGTGACTGGTTTAAGCCCCGCCTCTTTTCTTCAGGAGGAGGGGGGTGGGGGGGGGGCGGCGGCGGGGCTCCATTTCATCTCGTTTCATTCACAAACAAAATGGAGGCGGCGACAGGAAGGCCGCACCAGGCAGCGTGTCATTCATCCATCCATCCATCCATCCATCTATCTCTGCCTGGGAGGATGTGGGGGTCGGCCTGCGGGGGTCGGCCTGCGGGGGTCGGCCTGCGGGGGTCGGCCTGCGGGGGTCGGCCTGCGGGGGGCGCTGTTGAGACAACAAGGCTCTGCGTTAAGAGCCGAGTCCTGGGCTCCGTCAGTGAGCTGAAGTGACAGGAGAGAGAGACATCACTCCTCCGACCATTACTGAGGCAGCAATGTAGTAAACAAAGAGATTGAACTCTCTCTCTCTCTCTCTCTCTCCCTCTCTCTCTCTCTCTCTCTCCTCCCCCGTCAGGGTGAACTGGGAGCTCCTGGGCCGACCGGAGTACCTGGTCTTATTGTGAGTGTTGTCACATCTTCCTCTTTTTCTTTTTAAACTTTAATATTTCCTGATTCATTCTTTATACTCGGAGCGTCCTTGGTTTTTGTTTTTGTTTTATTGCTTCAGGAAACCGCCGAGCTGTCTAAGCGCTACATGACAAACCACTTTACTCGCTGTTTGTCGACGCGTTTTCTATTTCAGCTCAGGAAAACTCATCTCCGCTGCAGATAATGAGCACTGGCCCTTAGTTGCAGCCCTTAAAGGTGCAGTGTGTAGGGTTTAAAGGCGAGGTTGCATTTTGTGGCCCACATCCCACGACCTTCAGTTTTCACTACAGGTCAAATGACTGTCAATTCTGAACCACTATAAAAACAAGGTGGTGCAACATGGCCGCCTCCATAAAGGGCACTTATCAATAAATAAACAACAATTCCGAAATTCAGATTATAGATAGAAAATATATTATAAAAAACATCATTATAAATAAAATAAAAAAATAGAAATGAATTGACCTCAATCTTACAAACTGGACCTTTAATTAAGGATCTGAACCTTTAAGTACGAAAACTATAAAGTGCTAAAAGCTGCCATTGGATAATGAATGATTGAATGAATGAATGAAATAATAAGTCAATAAATAAATGAATATAGATGAATGAATGAAAAATATTAAGCATAAATAAATAGATAGATACATAAATAATTCATTGACAAATGATATATATTACATTAATACAATAATAAATTCAATGACTGAATGAGTGATAAATAAATGACTAATGGAAATAAATAAATAAGCAACATAAATTTAAATGAATAAGTGCATAAATAAATTGATATCATCTTACTATGGGAGGAAAAACATTTTTCCAGCCTAAAGGCAAATTGAAGTTGTAGTTCGCCCCATTCGGCCACTATGCCTCTTTTCCTTTTCCTTTGTTTTTTCCACTTTAGTAAACGAAGTGATCGATATATGTGAATTGTCTGTGACAGGGAGACATGGGCCCTGCTGGAGGTCTGGGTTTCGCGGGACCACCAGGACTCAAGGTAAACACACAGCCGACATGTTTTATGTCTCTGCTGCTGATATTGATGTGACCAGAGCATCTCCCACTTCCACTCAGTGTCACACAAACACTCAAACGAGTATACACAACTCACACACACACATACTCACACACACACACACAGGTAATGTGCTTCTTTTCTCACTTTGAAGGGAGTACCAGGAAACCCGGGGGACCCAGGACTGAAAGGTGATAAGGTGATCTGCATACGTCTTTCTCACACCGCTAAAAATCCATGAGCTCCGCCAAGCACATCCCAGAAGTTATAAAACACGAGTCAGCGCTCCTGTGGCGCATGCACATTGGAAAAATGTTCTGCTAACCTTCGTTTATTTCTGTCACTTCATTGTTGCCTCCTCTCAGGGGGACGACGGTTTGCCCGGAGAGCCGGGGGAGAGCGGATTCCAGGGGGACAAGGTACGTGTGAGAGACAGTGGCTGTTCAAAAAGTTCTCATCCTGGTTCAGACACAAGGGATGAACCCCCCAATCAGCTGCAAACAGGAAAATACAGGAAAGGCCACTGTTAAAGTTATAAACACAATAAAACAAATGTTGGCCTCAAAATCAAATATACTTGAATAAAAAACCAGCCGACATCACAACTTTCCAACCATGGGTTTTCATTCCGAGTTTAGACTGACTCAGCAAAATTTTACACATTTTTCAAATGTATACATTTAGTTAAAACACACAAACATGAGCGATTGTTGCCTTTACGTGTTCAATCACGAGCTTTGTTATGCGGTTATGTCTTCAATGAAGCAGTAGCGCCACCCAGTGGTAAAACTAAGAAGTACAAATGCAAGTTTCATGTGTGGGATGCATTCCATTATATTTTTTTAATTGGCTGCAAACCAATAAAAAATGGATGACGGGGAGCAGTTGGCCCCCGGGCCACAGTTTGGACACCCCTGCTATTAAGTCTTACATTATGTCCAATGTTAATTATTATTCATATTTGGCTCAATTTTTAAGTGTTGCAACCAAATTCCTGACAAGGTTTGCGATGTCATATAAGACGTGGATTCACCACTTTGATGCTGAATCAAAGGATCAAAGCCACTTTGAAATACATGAGCCCATATATGGACCTAGCGCCTCAAAGTTAAAAGGAAACGGTTTGAAAAATTAAATGAAAAAACAACATAGTGTGACGTTCTTCAGGTGAGGCTGAGAACTTTTTGAACAAGCCTCAATACTCCAGATACTCCAATAGAAAGGAGCACTAGGTTATTTTTTTGTGACCGAAACAATTAATTTCTTTTTATTTTATTTAATCAAATTAGCATTTTGATATCCATGTTATTCCATTGTCTTACCTGTGTGTTGTTATGTCACAGGGTATCTGTGGATCACCTGGGTTACCTGGACCTCCAGGAAAACCTGGACCCCAGGTACGTATTTGATGGTCCCCTGTCAAACACAGCAGCAGTAGACAGAGATATAACATAACATATCTAACATGACATGTTTTGACCAGTGAAGCACTATTTATTTATTTATTTTTTTAAACTATTTTACGCCTCAGATTCGTCACCAAACACAAATAACTCTCGGCTCTCAGACGTAAACACGAGCGGAATTCTCCGAAAGCAGATTTCAGTCACTCGTGCGAAGGAAGAACCGCGGCTTAAAACCCCCCCACAAACAGTTCCCGGGGCAAATACTTGAGGTTAAAGCGTTAATGCTAATCCAGCGGCTGGCACTCGTGCTCTTAAGAGTCTTGAACATGTCGAGCGTTGGGCTGATCTGCTCTGAGATTCCTGGGAAAACCCTGAGACGTGACGTCTGTGTCCCACGTCCCCACGAACCCGACTCCACTGATGAAACTTTGGTTCTCGCTGTCCGGTTTACTGTGGCTGATTCTGTTCTCTTTTTATGACTTTTCAAAGGTTTTCTCATAAGGGTCGACAGTTATTGTTTTTTTTTTGAGGTCACGACCAGCACATGTTCCATATATGGTCATTACATATGGACAGTAACTGGTATTTGAAAGTGATTTGTACTCATACAAAAAACAAACAAACAAAAAATCTCATTTTGCAAACTTGAAAATAAAACCGTTTTTCGAATCCTTCATTATGTGTATTTTTAAAAGGAATAAATACAAATTGCAACCCGATGTAAACAAAGTAAAGATTGAAACTACTAGAATATGCATTTGTTTATAAAAGTGCACCAAACTGCCAGAGAAGAATATGTTTTATGCAATCATTGTAATAATAATCATAATAGCAAGAAGAGCAACAATAAAAAAATATATATATAATTATCATCGTCATTATCATAATCTTAATAACAACTAATAGTAGTAGTACTATGATTAGCGAGGCTGATATGGAAATAGAACTTACTTTAACTTCACTTAACTTAAAGCATAATATCCCTCACTTCACCTTAACCTGCAGCAGAGCCTGTAGTAGCTTTAAATGTGTTAAGTTTGTCCAATCAGGGCCACTGGAACACAATATATGTGTAACTTAATGTGGAACTACGTACACATACATAGTTTATATCTAAATCAAATATGTAAATCCATTTGAAAGTGCTTTTGTTTTGTTTTGATGATCTGTGATGTCTCTCAGGGTAAACCAGGTGAAAAGGGCCCCGGTGGTTTCCCTGGTCCTCCGGGTCTGGAGGTAGGACAGACTCCCGTTTCCTCCGATGGGACCAGAGTGTGTGACAGTAACTGTGATGAGGCTGTGTGTTTATTTCCCCTCAGGGTTTTCCGGGCGACATCGGCCCACCGGGTCGAAACGGCCTGGAAGGACCCAAGGTGGGCGGAGTCAATCAGACACGAGGCGTGGCCAATGAGAAGGGAACATTAACTCCTCAGCTCTGTCGCCCACAGGGAAAGCAGGGGACCAGAGGTCTGCCGGGTCCGAGCGGAACACTCGGACTTCAGGTGGGTGCGAGTCGACCCTCACCCTAACTCCTCCCACTTCCTGGTTCATCCAAATACGGGCAAAGAGGCGGAGCACGCATAGAGCAGGGGTGGGCCCATGGTGCTGTCGCAACATCCCCAGAGGGTCGGGCCAGGTGTCACTCCATAGGCCACGCCCTTTAATTATGCAACATTTCAAAGCTGGACAGAATGAAAATAAGCCCCGCCCTCGTACGGGAAAACATGTGACTGGTTGAGACCAAAACTGTAGTTTGTACCAGACTTTAAACATGTTTCATTTACTTCTCAAGTTGAACATTTTAACGTGGGAGTCTATGAGGATTGACTCGCTGTAGCTCGTTTTTGAGCCAGCCCCAAGTGGCCGCCCTGTGAACTGCAAGTTTTTCCACTTCTGTACTGGCTCCAGATGTTGCCACTATATTTTAGTTTAGCGTAATAGCACAGATGCGTTTAAGATAATTTCCCTTCCCTCTGCACTTTGATCTCCGTCAGGGCGACGAGGGGTCGGTGGGGCTGGTGGGAGCCGAGGGACTGGAGGTGAGTGCTGATTGGCTAATCCCTGCAATTCAGAAAAAAACAACAACACCATAATCAGATAGCATGGATTATACACACTGCACCACAAAACATTCTACACAATAGCACCAAGTGTCTCGTTTGCAATCTATGGTCTCAAACGGACGGACTCCATCTTGGCTCACAGCTTGTCTATTGTTCTCTAAGCTCCTATTGGACGATCGTCTTACCAGAGAGGTCAGCGAAAATGACTATGTTCTATTCTATCATAAAGAAAAACAACTTTAAAAGTCAAGGCAGCCATCTTTCCCTGTTTGGTATAATGTGATGATTGATTCATAAAGTGCTGACATGAGAAAGTGTTGGTTTCCAGGGAGGTCAAAGATGCAGGAAAAGACCTTTACGATATAAGAGTCTATTTTATGGTTCGATGTTAAATTCCCCACCTTATGTAGATTCACGGTCCAAGCTGGATTTTGTGACTGCGATCAAAATCGCAGAAATCAGATGATCAGATTTGTATGACTTCGGAATTGAGTCTCCATTCAGACACGCGGCCGAAACATGGTCATGTGACACGAGTCAGCAACCTCGATACCGAGAGTCGCTTTTCGTCCATGTGCACAAGCCGAGCGTTGTTGTCGTTGACTGCGAAGCCACAGCAGCAGTCACCGCAGTTGGAAGCCTCAAGTGGCCACCCAGTGAACTGCAGGCTTTGGCCCAACCCCGAGGAGTGAGAGTAGGTGCAGATTCATCATCTCGTCAGTGTGGATCTGATCAGTGAAGACGCCATGAAGGCCCAACATATGGTTTCACCAAAGAAAGGTCCTCCGAGACTCTTGGTCACAAAAACGTCTCGGTTAAAACAATCGACCCGACGCTGTTTTCGGCAAATGAAGCTGCTTTGATGCCGCAAACAGCTCTTTGTTTCCAGGATACTTACGTTTTTTTTTAGGGATGTTGTTGTTGTTGTTGTTGTTGTTGTTGTTATTGCTGTTGTTGTGCTGTCGCGCTAGCACAATCACACCGTAATCTCCTTCCTCCGTTGTTTGTTCAGGGGAAGCCTGGGAGGCCGGGATTCCCTGGGCTGTCGGGCTCAGACGGACTCAAGGTCAGACCCAACGGTCGCACACACCCGCCGCCGCCGCCACCGCCGCCGCTCGCCCCGATCCTCTCTTTCATCACAGTATATGATCTGAATATGTGTAAATGAGATGTTAATCCTCCGTCACCACCGGGGAACGGGGGCCTGCGAGCAACATTTCCACTGATTTGAAGTCAAAACGAAAGGCATGAATACGTTTGTGTGATATGCTAATTGGCTGCTCTGCTGTAGGGCGAGACTGGGACGACTGGCGAGGTCGGGAAACTTGGCGAGAGGGTAAAGAGGCTTTTTCCTGTTGATCTCTGTGTGATGCTAAGTGTGTGTCCGTGTGTGTGTGTGGTGGGGGGGGGGGGGGGGGTGGGGGGGGGGGGGGGGGGGGGGGGGGGGGGGGGGGGGGGGGGGGGGGGGGGCTGGGAGCCCCTAAAGCCTGAGCAAACCCATTATGGGAAATATAACTTGAGTTAAACCTAATCAGAGTCTGCCATGACAGCACGTCTTCCCCTCCTTCAGGGACTGCCTGGATTTATGGGGCCTACTGGAGATGCGGGCATCGCTGGAGAAAAGGTTAGCACGGTCTGAATTTGTCACAGTCTGCTAGCGTCAAACTTTGTCGTCTCGGAACATCAACTTCCATTTGATGAATGTCGACGCGGCATTCAAAGCCGATTTAAATACGGTTTATTAATTATTTGTGAGTTATTAATTTATGATTTTTCACAGTGCTAATACCTGCGGGTATTTGTTTAACAGTTTAATCGTCAAGTATTGGATGAATCAATAATTATCATCAGTGTTTACATTTGGAATCCCTCTCTTGTGTGATTCCTCAGGGGGACCGAGGGAAAACGGGTGCCCCTGGGCCACCTGGTGAACGGGGGCCGATGGTAAGGAGTAAGTCTGGACCCCGTCTCTTATACCGTGGGCCGTTCAATTCGTCATAAGTCAGGAAAAGGGGGTGTCATGTGTTCGGGGAGGATGTTGATTGAACAATAATGGTCCTATAGACAGGCAGAATCAAGTCTGAGCGAAATCCTGATGTGTTTGAATAGATTCATTCATGTTGTATCCACCAGGGTCACACTGGGATTCCAGGAGAGACGGGACTACCAGGACCACAAGGGATCCCAGTAAGTCCCACTATCAGGACTTCGAGTGTGATGAAGGTCGAGCAGGATCGGCACCATCAGGACAAGTTGCTTAAAATTTGAAAATGAAAAGGAATAAGATATGATACAATAATAATACAAATAATAGTAATGATAATAATAATAATAATAATAATAATAAACCTAGTCTGTAGTTTTGGTTAGCAGAGGCGGTGCTAACTCCGGGTAGCTAGCTCCAACCTGGGCTGGACAGTAGAGGTAGCCATGGCAACCATGTGTCGTTCCCTTGTTTACACACACACACACTGTTTATGAAATGATCATGGATGTATTAACAGAACAGGATAAAGCACCTCCTCTCAGACTTGCAACAAAATTCTCCCAGTGGCCACATGTGGTACTGCAAGAACAGCAAAAAAATCCCCTAGCATTTCCCTCACAAACCACGATAGTAAATGATGTCATTCACATCACACTGATGTAATCGGACTTCACATAATAACTGACCACGGGCTGATAAAGTGCGAGCGTAACAACCTCATTGATCACGTGATTTTAAACAAATGCACCTTTAATCACCAAAATTCAACTTTCTGACTGAGACAACAGCCATATTTCTTTTTTCTCTCGTTCAGGGGCCTCCTGGTTCACGAGGA
The DNA here is from genome assembly GCA_016785325.1 of Chascanopsetta lugubris. Classification (NCBI taxonomy): domain Eukaryota; kingdom Metazoa; phylum Chordata; class Actinopteri; order Pleuronectiformes; family Bothidae; genus Chascanopsetta; species Chascanopsetta lugubris. The sequence goes on from JAFBJT010108345.1 coordinate 22,864, forward strand.
TCCGCGGGCATCCGAGGGCCCAAAGGCATCATGGTGAGTAACGAAGCTCGGTGTAAACAGATGATGAGGCGCAGCGGTTCAGTTTGCTGTGTATTTCCTCATAGAGCCACTAGCATCACGGTTTGACTCGTACTAATCACGAGAAAATGGAAAGTGTGTGTTTTGATTGAAACCCCCCGACAGCAACAGACAACAGAGGGATGATTCGCTGGAAGAGAAACAGCAGGAAGTTCCCGCCGAGTGACTTCCTCCAATCGCAGGCACAAAATGCACAGTCATCCTTAGAGGAATTCTCGTATGCTAATGAGCTTGTCCCGACACCAGGCTACAAAAACAGCCCGGAGTTTCGGGGACACGAGCTCGGCATAATTCCACAGATTCCAGCAGCGCAGCAGGATCATCGAGTTTAATGAATAATTGATCAAACATGAATAAGTGGTATAATGAAGGTGTTTCATTCAATGGATTTTTGTTTTACACTGACGCCCCCCCCCCCCAACCCCCCCCCCCCCCCCCCCAATATCACAAGCATTGCTCAGATGCAATATTCAATGGGTGTAATGGCTGACAATTACAAAGCACTGGAAATTGGATTTTCAGAGCAGAGTGATTAAGCAGCGTTTATCCTAATTACGAAGGAATTCCCCCCACTCCTCTGGAATGGGGGGAAAACTAATAATAATTTTGTGTATTTGTTTGAATGTGGCCTTTGGACACGGATAAAAGTAAGATGAATGACTATGTTCCATGTTTTTTTGTAAAAATGTAGTTCATGAGGCGTTAGTTAGAAATGCCCAGCTAATGGGCTCTAATATAAAAGGGCCAATCTGGCCTGTTTTTGTTAAACATAAATAAATATTTAAATTTTTTTCTATTACTATTTTTCTTGTATCGCAAGAAAAATGGACTCGTGAATTCATGCAGACTTCAAACTTTCATTTCATCTAGAATTTTTATATTATATCATTATCATTATATACAATTATTTTGATATCTAATATAATATAATATTAGATGATATTAGATTACATTATATTACATTATGTTTCATTATATTCAATGTTTTCAGTTACACATTATATCAAATTAGATTTGTTTATATTATGATTCTCTGTCCCAGAAATATGCCTCTGATTTTAAAACATTGTTGAACTTCACGAGAAATAAATCACATTCCTTCACAAGCTTCAATTGTTATTCAAGAATTCTGTGCAATGTGAAAGAATTGTCAGAAACCACAATCCAGATTTGTTGCACGTGGACTTGTGTCCCATGTCCTTTGCTCTGGTTCTGCTCAGGTCACTTTCACAAAGAGACACAGAGTCCGTCCTTTAAATGTGTCCCTGACTGTTTCTCAGTGTGGTTCTATTTTCAAAAGGCAGAGATAAATCAGCTACACCATCCGTGACCTTTTCCTGAAGAGTCTTTACAATAACCTCAGAGTGCAGGTGACACACTGCTGTCCACCGGAGAGACGGGGGGTGGGGGGGGGGCAGAGTCCACAAGGGGGTGGAGCCTAAATTGCAAAGTCTTCCCAAAACAGCCACAATCCCAGAAGAACATATATAAAACACAGAGTGACGGAAATAGAGGTTGATGCACTGACTTGACGTATTCGACGACTTCTGCCTCGGGTGCATTCGAGGCCTGTTCATCAATGCCAACTCTTACCTCTCTCCGCAGGGTCCCAGGGGTCCCGATGGCCCAGCGGGGGAGGCGGGGTCTGTCGGACTGGAGGTGAGCACATGGAGAAACAGTCACAGTGAATATGGTTGTTTTCTTTATGTTGGATTTTGTGTCTAATTGTCCTCTCGTCTCTGAGCAGCATCTGGCCTCAAGCCTCCGGAGCTGCACACATGAAAAGTCTCCCGGGCGAAATACAGATAAACAAAACGACTTCCTCACCATTCTTGACGGGGAACTAAAATAATAAATAAATAAATTCTTGAGAACTTTTCAAAGCAGCTTTGTTCTGCTCTGCAATTATTAGCTATTTTTAACTTCTGAGGACACTCGTTAACTGCAAATCTAACAACGGAACCTTAAATCAAAGAGTGTACTGAGATATTGATGCTGTGCTGTTTTTCCGATGCTGGGAACAGTTGAACTCACTCTGACTGATTGGCATGTTTTCTTTTCTTCTCTTCTCTTTCGCAGGGCTCCGACGGTCCACCAGGAAAATTTGGGCTCCCCGGGGAGATGGTGAGGGAAATCAAGACTTCTTTACTTTCCATTGGGAAGCTTAATGATGTTATTAGCGGCATTAGCATCAATCCTGGTTCCACCACTATCAGTACTTCCCTTTCAAGGTTGCAGACTAAGAATCTGGGATAAATGATGTTGCTACTTTAGCTTTAGATGAAGAATTTCTCTTTATCTCATTTGGAAAGAAACTTCTAATCAAAGCAGGAACAGGAAACGTCCCTGCAGTTTTAAGTTGCGTTTTAAAGTATTTCGGAGATGCATGTAATTAATGAATTCTGGAAAAAAACAACGAATTCTAGTGCAGCAGATAAAAGCTTTGTGTGAATGGGAGGATGTTTGAAATCTGACTTGGCGTCGATTGGTTGCTAAGACAAGAAAATCCCAACCTAAATGCAACCGATTTACTCAATATGCTGATGATTAAACGGTAAAGAAATGATAGACATCACAGTTAAAATCCCGATTAAAGTACATTTTTTGTTGCTTCTGCGCAGGGAAAGCTCGGCGAGGTCGGTGAAGCCGGACCTAAGGGATTTCAAGTAAGTCAACATTGGTCAGTTGTGGTTCTGACTGTCGAGACATTCAGGGGAACAGTAGCGGATAACGGAGCTAGTAGTGGGTGTTGTGACGTCTTAATGCATGAATACCACTAGTGTACAGAATATGTATGGTAAGTAAATGATTTTGTTTTTTTAGGGTGTTCACGGACCCTCGGGACCAACGGGAGCCAAAGGAATTGCTGGGGAACCTGTGAGTTTTACGGTTTAGCTTCATGAATGACCTCAGCTCCGCCTCCATAATTGAAATGAAA
>JAFBJT010108345.1:26070-41641 GCA_016785325.1 Chascanopsetta lugubris
CTGACTGTCGAGACATTCAGGGGAACAGTAGCGGATAACGGAGCTAGTAGTGGGTGTTGTGACGTCTTAATGCATGAATACCACTAGTGTACAGAATATGTATGGTAAGTAAATGATTTTGTTTTTTTAGGGTGTTCACGGACCCTCGGGACCAACGGGAGCCAAAGGAATTGCTGGGGAACAGGTGAGTTTTACGGTTTAGCTTCATGAATGACCTCAGCTCCGCCTCCATAATTGAAATGAAACCTCATTATCAAACAGACACTATATGGAGATGTTGTTTTTCATTTGTTTGTATCAGGGGTGGGCAATTAGTTTTCCAGGGGTGTCCCATAAGAAACTCAGTTTGTTACTGGGAATCCAAAACATTTTTTGTTATGTCAAGACCCATTGTTATTATTTGATGAAGATAAAACAAAAAGATAGAATGATAATAGCATTTGAAAATTAGAGAGTTTTGTTTTGTAGACAATAAAAGTCCATTTGAATAAATACAAACAGTTCCCTTCAGCTCAGGAATACAGAAAAAAACATTCATTTCAAAAGCCAATTGGACTGGAAAGGGGGCACTTTTATTTTGAAGGCTAAGAAAGCGAGGAGGGTGGGCGCTGTGAACGGAGGCTACTGGACATGGCTGTGCTTCCTCATACGTAAACATCAAGCATGACAGGATCACAGGAAACGGAAGCATTTCAAAATAAAAGCATATTTCAGCTCATTTCTTTAGCTTCGCACTCGACTCCGTGGGCCACACTGGACAGCGGTGCGGACCGGCTGTGGCCTCGCGGGCCGTAAATTGCCCAGGTCTGGTTTGGGTCCTGTACCTGTAGATACAGTGAAGTGGACTTAGGCGGGTCAAAAGAGTCTGGACGACAGCGATGGGTTGCTCTCCTGCAGCTGCCCTCAAACAAAAACTCAGAATCTCCTCTTTGACATCTTTCATTTGGAGCTTCCGAGAAACCCAGCGCTTCGGATTCTATTGCTCTGCCTTCGTCTCACAGACGTTATTTGATTTACACCATCTCTCTCTCTCTCCTGTTCCCGGAGAGGCAGCTGCACTGTGGCCTGAGCGAGGCCAGAGATCAGCAGCCCCATTTCCATCATTTACAGGAGCTTTGGATGTGTCTTCTCAAAGCTCCCAGCCCTGCAGATCAACTTATCTCCACACATCCACACTCTGCGCCTGCTCCCTCTTTTATTTACATTCTTTTTTTTATTTTCTATTTTTACATCGTTGCGTACGTTGCGTCACAAAGTATTTCGGATTATAAACAAGAGACCTGTAGTATGTTTATTTCTATGTTTCTGGTCCTTTATTGGATTCTATGGGTGATCAGGGATGTAGGTGGTGTTTCTGGTGGGGCATAGGGGGCGCTATTTATCTCCTCAAATTATTATTTTTTTTTTTTCAAAGGCTGCTGAAACAACGCATCTTTGATTTTTGTCCCGTGCCCTGATTTAACTCACGTCAGTGTAGTGGTCACGTAGATGTATTGCAAGATCCGGACACAGGAAGTGCTGCTAACTAGCTTTGAAGCAAAGAAAAAAAGATACCTAGTGGCCAAATAGTGGAACTGCAACTTCTGGGTCAGCACATAAAAACATTTTGAGGTTCATCACCCGGTACAATGTCCTTCCATAAGAAAAGGTTCTCCATGTTAAGAATGGTCCAGTATTTATTTACCTGTTTATCTATTGATCGATTATAGTAATATACTTTATAAGGAACATGCTTCTAAGCCAGAGGTGTCGAACTCATTTTAGTCCATGTTGGTGTATTTTTATCCATTTTATTTACACTATTTATTTGTTTTATTTTCGTTCCTCTCATGCCGTCAATTTCAGACGCGTTTGTCTCGAAAATGTTTGAATCGACGCCTGTGCTTTTGTCGCCGCAGGGGCCGCCGGGACCGCCGGGAACCATCGGGCCCCTGGGGGAGATGGGCCCTATGGTGAGTTTGATGAAAACAGCTGGTGATGTGATGGGGCCCCTGTTGACTTTTACATTCTAATTAAGACTGAAAACTAAAGGCTGCGGCTGTTGTTTCTGACAGGGTCCGACGGGGGAGGTCGGGGAGCGAGGACTGCATGGTGAACCGGGGGAGAAGGTAAAGATGATGATATTGAATTTTTCATTGATTCTGCTTATTGATCTGGTGGATGTGAAGCTGTGTTTTTGTTTTACAGCATGAAGACCAGAGGGTGATATTACAGATATAGAGGAGAGCTGTTTTCATTAGGTCTGTGGGCGAGATCAGACATTTTAAACTGCAAAAGTAATTTATGACCCAATGAGCTCTTTCAGAGCCCATTGGCTATCGAATGCTGATGAATTCATCTCGACCTGCAACGATATTTTAAAGGCTTGTTAAAAGCGTCTTCAAACGTCTCCAACTAGAGACAGAGATCTGAAGCTTTCCAACCCCAGATTTGTGCAGACTCAGCGTGTCTGCACAATGAGTCTGTTTATACTGACGATCAAAACAGACAGGAACAGAAATTGAACACACAACAAATGGCATCCAACTCTTTGCTCTCGTTTCAAAGAGCTCAGGGCTTTGTTGTTACAGACATATACTTTGTCTGTATCACTTAGGGGACGACTGTTAAAAATAACCACAGCGGAAACATCTACAGAGCACAGAACATGTAGAGAGACACTGAGACACATCTATAACATCGTGTTCCTTGTCCTGGCAGGGCGCCATCGGCTCACAGGGCAACATTGGAGAGCCGGGTCTGATTGGTCGGAGAGTGAGTATCCGCTGCTTTACTGAGTTCCACTAACCCTCATGAATACTGAGAGGAAGAGACGCTCGCAGAACAATCTATCATTTTGCTGAATACATGTTATTGAATGTGCATGTCACTGCTGCTTCTGACACAGAAATACATAGATGCAACCAAAGCATGTTGGAAGCGGGGGTGTTAGGAGGCCTCAGCACCCCCTACATGCACAGGGTGTAACTGCAAGGCAAGGAAATAGGTGGAATTTTGCCAATAACACGTGTTACATGTATGTGAATGTCTGGAGAAATACTTCATCTGATCAGCTGATATGACGTGTGATGATAAGGGTCTTTATGGATGGATGGATTCATGTTTGGATGAGTGGGTGGGTCATTGGATGCATAACTGAGTGCATGGGTAGGTAGATGGCTAGGTTGGGTGGATGAGTGGGTGGGTTGTTGGATGGATAAATGGGTGGATGGATGGATGGATGAGTGGGTGGATGTTTGGATAGTGGGAGGTTGGGTGGGTGGATGGGTGAATGGATTGATGGATGGATGGATGGACAGGTGGGTAGGTGGATGGATGGCTGGATGGATGGATGGATGATGAATGGATGGATAGATGGGTGGACAGATGGGTAGGTGGATGGATGGCTGGATGGATGGATGAATGGATGGATAGATGGGTGGACAGATGGGTAGGTGGATGGATGGGTGGATGGATGGATGAATGGATGAATGGATGGATAGATGGATAGAGGATGGACAGGTGGGTAGGTGGATGGATGGATGGATGGATAGATGGATGGACAGATAGATGGACAGTTGGGTATGATGACGGATGGATGAATGGATGGATAGATGGATGGACAGTTGGGTATGATGATGGATGGATGAATGGATGGATAGATGGATGGACGGATGGGTAGGACGATGGATGGATGGAGCCTGAAGAGCCCCAAAACAAAAGCCCATTGGAACCCATCAAATCGAAAAGGTGTTGCTGCTCGGTATCAGAAACAACCTCACAACAACAGAACTCTCCCTCGGAGCCTCCAACTCTCTCTGACGTCCAGCATCACCAGTCTCCATCATGTTTCTCTCATGTGTCCATCAGGGAGAGCCAGGCCTGGACGAGGAGGCCGGGCCGAGCGGACCAGATGGAGCCAAGGCGAGTATGACACTAAAACTGTAAATGGGGAGTGGACATGTGCATCGGGAGCCGCTGCAAATTCAATTAAAAAAAGATGTAATCGCATCGTCGCTGATTTCAATATTTGTAGTCTCTCTCTGGCCAGAGGCTGTTTGTCTGTGAACTCCGTGAACCCGTCTGTTTATCGCCGCCACTTTTTTGTAACGGAAGCAACGGGTGTGTGGACTGAGCGTTGTGTTGACGTGTTGTTGGAGACAGACGGAGGAGCTATTTTAAGTCTGTCTGGCGAGAATCGTGCATGAATGAGAAAATATGAACGAACGAGGGGAAGTTCAGAAGACTCCGAGGAGCAGACCTGAGAGAGTGATCAGCTGTAAACGCAGAGTGAACAGCGGCTCGGGGCGAACCGACAGCTTTTACGATGAACTTTTACGAGAACGGAAATCGCCGTTCTGCCGCTGTCCGTCGCCAACGCGAGCTGCCGATGTGAAACGACGACAAACGGTGGTAGGACGTAATGAGAACATGACCGTGGGCGGTCACACGGCAGCTGATACTCTCAATATGGAGCCAGTCCTTTGGCCTCTGGGCGTTGTGAGAATATTAAAGGTGCTGGATGATGATTACATTCTCCACTGATGACGGGAAAGCCAACATGGGGCTCTGTCTTAACTGGCAGATTTCACGTGGGCCACATTCCATTATGTTTTGAGAATTTGCTGCGGGCCGATTAAAAATGGTTCCCAGGCTGGCCAATCACAAGAGACTTGATCGATGTGTGATACACTCATTACATTTTCAGAGGCTTTTTAAAAAATTATTTTAGATTTTTTTGCAAATTACAAAGTGGTCTCTCTCCCTACAGCTCTCCCTCCCTTGCTCTCGCACACCGGAGTTCTCGCTCTCTCTCTTGCTCTGTGTGTGTGTCTCTCTCTCTTTGTCTCTGTCTCTCTCTGTCTCTCTCTCTCTCTGCTACAGATGGTGCAGACCAACTGCGTGTGCACTCTTAGTTGGGCTGTGGGAACTGTTGGTGTGGATAATGATTGTACGATGTTTAATACGTTTGAAAGGGAGCGGAGTGGCGTGTGTCTGTGTGTGTGTCTGTGTGTGTGTCTGTGTGTGTGTCTGTGTGGGCGTGTGCCTCTGTGTGTGTGCGTCAGCGCTGCGCCGCAGTGACAGCTGCTCTCTCTCTCTCCCTCTCTCTCTCTCTCTCTCTCTCTCTCTCTCGTGTTGGGCACCCCTGAACTAGACAAATATGACAGATAGCGCAATACAGTTTTTCACCTCAACGACGCGTATTGTCACGTTTTTGTATCGCGATATATCGTGGCACGATATATCGTTACATCCCTAGTGATTACACGCTTAAAAAAATTATTTTATATTAAACATGCAATACAATCAAAGTAATTTTACCTACATTTTACAGTCTGCACCTTTAAAAATGTCTTTTGGTCAAGGTTTGGAAAACACTCTCACCTGATGAGACCAGTAAATGTATCATCCACTCTGTTCACATCCCGAGTCAGCACTTTGTAAACTGCAGAAAGTCCCCCGCCCAGTGGTCCAGTCAACTTTTCTTATAACAGTCTTTTTCTGCTGTGGTCAGGGTGAAAAGGGCGACGCTGGTCCAGAGGGTGACAAAGGAGACGGGGGTGAAACCGGCCTGAAAGGGAAGGAAGGACCTCTGGGGCCTCCCGGAGTGCAGGGGGTAAGGGTGAGTGTTTTCGGCGGCATTTCGTACCAGCTCCGATGAGAAAAGAGGCTCGTTTCATCCACTCAGAGCCTCCGTTTGCTTTTCTCTCCAAGGGTCAGGAGGGTAAACCTGGCAAAATGGGCGAGCGAGGCAAAGCCGGAGAAAAGGTTGGTCAGTTCACTCGCTCCAGGCAAAAATAAACGTCTGGTTCTCAGACGCCTTGTTGCTTTGTTCTCTTTGTACAAGCGGTTGAGTAGTCCTGCGATGTAGCTGTAAACATGGAGGTCAGCCGCCTCCAGAAGTACAACACTTCTGTTATTGAATGTTTGGAACACACACACACACACACACACACACACACACACACCATCGCATACCTGCTCATTGACGCCCTCTCTCTCTCCAGGGGGACAAAGGTCAGCAAGGTCACCCAGGGGAGAACGGACCAATCGGAGAGCAGGGGGAGGCCGGGTTCGTCGGACCGAAAGGATCGAGGGGAACCATCGGGCCTGTGGTGAGTCGTCTACGAGACTGAATGATAGAAAGGACATGATTGGCTGTTTAGTGGATGTTGTGTAAACATGCAGAATTTTCTTCCCAGGGTGCACCGGGAAGAATGGGCCAACAAGGAGAACTGGGGATATCAGGCTACGAGGTGAGCGAGTTGTCACAGTGGTGGAGCAATAATGTTGCTTGCAGGAGGTTATAAAAAGTAAGCGACTTCCAAAACTCCATGGTGCTGAATTCTGAAAAAGTTAAAGTTGTAGTATTGTTTGTAAACATTCCAATCAAACATCGGTGGTAGTTAACCATGCTAACTACCAGTATTTACCTGTGGTGAAACTCTGACATAATGTACCTTTAAAAACAAAAGGTATAGTACGCAGGGTTTGTTGGCTGGTGTTAGAAAACACACCAGTCAAAGATGGCTGCCCATCAACGCCCCTCCTCCTCCTCCTCCTCCTCTGCCGCACAACACCAGCAGCTAATCAGGTTAACTACCAGCATTTACCTTTGGTGAAAGTCCGACATACTGTACCTTTAAAAACATTCGTAAGAATTTTAGATAAAAGGTATAGTAACGCAGGGTTTGTTGGTGGGTGTTCGTAAGGACACCAGTCATAGTTTGACCCCATCCTACTTTGCTGAACAGCACCAGTAGCTAACAAAGCTAACTAGCCTTTACCCATGGCGAACGTTCTACAGAATGTACCTTTAAAAACCCTCTTCGGCATTTTGAACACAGAATATAATTTGAACAATCTGCAATTTTGTGTTTCATATACACACCGCTCAAAGTAGAGCCCTCCTCCCCTGTCGTACAACGCCAGTGGCTAATCAGGCTAACTACCAACAATTACCTGAGAAAAAAGCCCTACATATTGTACCTTTAAAAATGTTCTGAATGATTTTAAACAACGGTTCCAGTGTGCAGAATTTGGCATCTTGTAAACACACCAGTAAAAGTGCTGTGTTTGTACTGTACCACAGTCTCAGTCCTGTTATTAAAGTCACAAACCCTCTCTCTTGTCACAGGGTCACTTGGGACCACAGGGCCCGTTGGGACCTCCGGGGCCAAAAGGTGAAAAGGTACATTTCCCCCAAATGGTTTGCTCTTCCTAAGAGCTGCCTGCACTTTGGCTCTGTATCTAACGGGCTCCTGAGGGCCCGTAATGGCTGCATTATTGAACATGCGGCACGTTGTCTCCGAGTACATGGTCAGTTGGTTTGACGTGTGGAAACTTCGCCCTCGCCCTCAATTAATCGCTTCCTCTGCCGCTGCCCTCGTCCTCGCGCTATTCCTTTTGCTCCTCCCTAATTTGATCGATGATAAGATCTAGGATGCGTCCAATTAACTAAGCCGCTGTCCAATGTAAATAATTAGCCGAGCACCTGGACTCCTCCGCTCATAATTTTGGGGGGTATTAGCGCCATAATTTGCTTTTATTTAACAGGGGCAGCATATTACAGAAGACACCGCACCGGAGTTTGGCGTGATGCTAATTAGTTTTTAATTTTTTTTTTTCCGTAAGTCCCTGGGCAGGAGCCATCTGGATGTGGATGTTTGTTCTGGTCCTCTTTGCCAATATCCTTCAGATAATGACTTTGCCAGCTCCACAATTAAATCAATATCAGGCAATTTTATGGGTCATTACGACATATATGACTCGGAATGGAGAGCCAGGTAACAGACAGGCGCATACGTGTAAATACTAAAAGTGCACTTCATTCATCCAAGTGTCGGAAATCATCCTCGGCCGTTTCCCGTCTTCATATCATCCGACACATGCACAACACATGACTATTCAAATCATACACACATTTGTGGCTTTGGGTTAATGGATTCCATAACGACCCTGCAGCTCACGCTGGCAGCGCTCTGTTGAAGGGGATCATTGTGGTTAATCGCACATGTAATGATTTGCAGTTCTTTGTAAAAAGAGTGGACGACTGTTAGATCAGGGATTCTCAACTGGTGCGTCGGGACCCAAAAGTAGGTCGTGGACCAGTTTTCAGTTTTGACCGGGGAAACAAAATACACAGATAAAAACACAGGATGTTTTCTGCGTTGGAGTGTCGTCTATTGATACTCCTCAACAGCGGGGGGCGATGATGCCCCCAAATGCTCGTAGACACCAGCCATTTCACAGATAGAAGAACGCCTGAAAGGTTTGTTTACATGTGCCAATTGACCATGACGGAAAAAAAAAGATGGCTGCCCACCGCTCCTAGCTACCCCCCGGAGGAAGGATGAGCCAGGATGGGTGAAACGCAGCGTCCCGAATATTTCCCTATCTAGCGTGGCCACCTGCTGGTTGATTGTGTTTATCGTAAAGTTCTTCTTTTGTGTCGGCACACTGTGATATTCTGTACCATCTCAGGTTAAAACCGCACCATCTTTTCACTAAACACATTTGAGAAGCTGAAGATCCTCTTCGATTCGGGTCACGGCTCGTCATCGAGGGGGGGATGGTGGGTCCCGAATCCAGACCAGTTGAGAGCCACTGTGTCACATGACCAAACATGCATTGATTCTGCACAGTTGATTGGGTCTAAGGACATGCCATTGATGGTGTGTCCCTGTGTCGGTTGCTCAGGGTGAACATGGAGACGACAGTACGGTGGAAGGTCTGGCGGGTCCGCGAGGCGACAGAGTGAGTGACCCACATTGACCTTTTCACCCTGTGTTGTTTATTTACCATTGTTGAAAACGGTGTTTTTCCATTGTGACCTCAGGGTCCTCCTGGAGAGCGAGGCGCCAGAGGAGAACCAGGTGACCTCGGACACATTGTGAGTGACATTATGAACAAAAAATAAAAAATAAAAAAGAATGCAGATGGACTTTGTCCTCAAGTAGAGAGTCAATGAGGTCTGAGTCATGTTCTGTACGCTGAAATTGCTTTTTCAAGGGTCAAATGGGTTTTGATGGAACGAGAGGTGAAGGCGGAGCCTCGGGGCCTCCTGTAAGTATCCCATTATTTCTCTGGCATCGTAAAAAAACCTAAAAGACACAGTCACAGTGAAAGTGTCCAGGCAGCATCCAAATCAAAGCCTTAACAATGGTTTTAGGGACATCCTGGCTCAAAGGGACAACTGGGAGTGAATGGATCCAAAGGTGATCAAGTAAGGACACAAAGAAAAGTTTGAGTTTTCAAAATTGTGTTTCCTGCCACACAACAACGTCAGAACTACCAACTCTTTGTGCTCCAGGGCAAGAAAGGAAAACCAGGGGCCAGAGGTGCAGCTGGGACCAAAGGACCGCCGGTAAGTCCCAGGCCTTCTCTTGTCAAACATTAATGAGGAAAATTTGTGGACGTTGGACAAAAGATGCCCCTTTAATAATATTTCAAAGTAAAGGTACTTTACTTGACTGGTGTAAACACTCCAGTCAAAAATGGCTGCTCCATCCTGCTGAACAGCATCAGTGGCTAACCACCATTATTTATCGGTGATGAAAGTCCTACAGACTACACCTTTAAAACCTTGTTTTAGAAGATTAAACAAAAAGGTATAGTGCACGTGTTCATCTGTTGATGTTTGGAAACACAACAATCCCAGGTTGCACTGTATTTGCTGCTGAACGGCATCGCCAGCTAATAGGCTAACCACTAGCGCTTATCTAGTAAGTTACCTACCCGCAAGTTCTACAGAATATACCTTTAAAAACCCTCTTAGGCGTTTTAAACAGAGAATGCAGTCTGCAGGATTTGCTCCTCTGTGTTTGTAAACAGTCGAAGTTGGCCCCTCCTTCCCTGCAGCTAATCATGCTAACTACTACCAACACGACCAAGAGGGAACGTTGCGGACGTTTGACGAAAGAAGCCAAATTTGACCTCACATTTGCTCTGCTTGTCTTCCATTAGGGTCCAGAGGGACCTCCAGGCCCGCGGGGGGTCGTGGGCAGGGAGGGACTCGAGGGGCCGCCCGGAGAAGACGGGCTGCCCGGTAAAGACGGCGGTAAAGGAGTCACGGTGAAGAGGCTGCGGCGCGCTCATTATGTTCCTTAATTAAACGAATACCAGGCTCTGATTGTTGATGAGTGATAACTCCGTCTTCAGGGGGAGCAGGGGGAGGACGGAGAGGAGGGTTTAGTCGGGAAGCCTGGGCTGCAGGGGAAAACCGGAGAGACAGGACTACCTGGAGATCAAGGTTCCTTTGGAGCAAAGGTGAGAATGAAATTGAGTTTAGTCTTAAATTACGGAAACAGGCGGATTTGCTGCCAGTGTCCAGTGGAAACTGTCAACACAGCATCAGGGTGTCTTTTGTATTTGGGGCATTTTAGGATCTGAAAAAGGCCGACGTCGGCACAAAGAGGTTACACGGCCTCTCGGAGGACCGGGCAGTCACTGCGATCATTCAGGGGAGTCAGGGATGCAAAGCTGTGATGACTCGGCACATTCTCAAATAACATGGTCAGCGGCGTTTTGTAAAAATTGACCTGAGCGTGACTCTACAACAAAAACAGAGGTTTTATCTCAGGGGACCTGGGATAGAGGGCACATTGTCCTGACATCCTGTGGGCGGGGCATAACGCTGCAGGGTGGTTAGAGCACATGGTGCAGATTCATTTTCTGAATCTAATCCAGCCAGTTCCATTCTTAGCTAATGCTAACTCCTCCTACTTCCTGGTTCATCCAAAAAAAGGGGGCAAAGAGGCGGAGCACGGGCAGTCCCGGGGGGGGGGGGGGGGGGGGGGGGGGGGGGGGGGGGGGGGGGGGGGGGGGGGCATGGTGCCAGAGAATGTGCGAGGGTGGCCCAGGTGTCTCTCAAGAGGCCACGCCCCTTAATTCTGCACAATTAAAAACCTTGATAAAATCAAAATAAGCGAATTCAAAAAACATGTTGGGGGGAAAAATGACTTTAAACATGTTTGCGTGTGTGTGTGTGTGTGTGTGTGTGTGTGTGTGTGTGTGTGTGTGTGTGTGTGTGTGTGTGTGTGTGTTCCAGGGTGAGAGGGGTCTCGCAGGCCAAACTGGTCCATCAGGGAAAAGAGGCTCAGAAGGTGGGATGGGGCTGCCAGGAAAACAAGGAGATCTGGGACCTAAAGGACAACCGGTAACTACACATCTAAACGATCAAAGCAATTCTCTGCAGCTTCTTAACGACGCCCTTTAGCTTGATGGCGCTAACGTCACCCCCCCCCCCCCCCCCCCCCCCTCTCTCTCTCTGTATACCAGGGGGATTCTGGCAATCAGGGATTTCCAGGGGTGTTCGGTCTGTCTGGGCCAAAGGTATCAAGCTCCGCCTCCACTCATGTCAATCACTCCTCTAAACGACGCCACCCTGAGGTCAGATTTATGTTACGGGCCCAAAGCCTGGGCTTAATTACAGTTTAAGCGCATTAGTGACGTTTTAAAGCTTTAAATTGTCCTGTGGTACGAGGCATTACCTAACGAATGATATGAAAGTAGGAGGTATTTAGGTATTAATGTAACCGGCCGCAGGATAACATCTGCTCTGTGGATTATTAGCAGCTGAGGAAACAAACTCCAGTTGCCCCGGTTTCTTTAATTGAAAGCCCCGGCGAGTGGCGCTGGCTGCCGTCCCTCAGTGGGAGTTGAAGCGGAGTGTGGAGCAGAGGGGCTTCGTGTTCACCGCTCGCCATTCGTTTCGCTTCGGAAGCAAACGTGAAAATAGTTAGCGTCAATAAAACAAGGGGAGGAATATCTTTAACGAGCCAAAAATCCAATAAACCTGAGATCATTTGACTTTGATTGTGTTTTGGTAACTTTTTTAAATGCATCGATTGCGGAACTATAAAATGAAACAAACGTGGAATCACTTTAGTTCCTCTGTGGTTTTGGCGTAAGATGGATCGTAAAGAGTATTTATAAGCATCTTTAAAGTCTCTCCCTAAACTGGATTTTGATCGGCTGAATTTAAAGGTGTAGTCTGTACGATTTCTGTCATTTTTGTCAATTCTAGAAATGTTACAAAAACAATTACGTACTGATATTTTCATAGATATATAATCACCGAAATGAATGCTCTTGTTCCCCATTATCCTTAAATGAGCCCATTGATGTGTGTTTACATGAGCAGCCTCTGGTGGGGGGGCTGTCATGTTTTCACAATCGCACAGAGTGGACGTACTTAACAGGTAGACTCCATGACTCCAGATGTTTAGTACGTCCACTTTTACTGTTGAAAAAAACATGGCGGCCTCCATAGAGAGGACCCCCTCCTCATGTCACTACATTAATGGGTAACGAGAAAAAAAAAAAAAAACATAGATGAAAATGTTGGTATATAATTGTCCTATAAATCCTACACACTGCACCTTTAAAAGAAACCAAAACTCTATTTGTGAAATGCTGCATTCATGAAACAGAAGCGCCTCGTGTTGTGGCAGCATGATGAAACCTTATGGAGCGTCTGTGCCCCCCGTTAGGCAGTTGGTGAAGTGTTTGTATGCAAATAGCGCGGCAGTCAGCGCACTTGTGTTTGTGGTGAGTGGGCGTGTGCGGCGTCGCTCGGGTGAATGACGGCGCCGTAGACGACACGGAAACATCTGCGACGCCGGGCCAGCGGCTCTTAAACGAGCCTTTTCAAGGCGCCGCTCTGATTAAATGCTCCCTGGAAAACGGTGTCAGACCCTCAGCCGAGGGTCTCAGACCGAGGGTGTTGTTCGCAAAGCAAACACGGACCCCAACGCACCTTGTTTTTTTTTTAAAAGCCCTGAAAACACAACGGGCGCCCACGGAGCCTCGATGAGCCGAGTCGTCCTCGTTACGATGTTTTATATCAGACCAAGTCACACTCACGGGAAATTCAGAAGCACATTTGCGTTTTTCATTTTGAACTAAAAACGTCTACATTCAACCACTTGTGTTATTATTTTTATTGAGATCAGATGAAGGGGGCGTGGCTTGTTGCAGCTCTAGTCTCATCTCCAGTGGAGTAGCTTCGCTAGCACCTCCGACCTTGATTGACACGCGTCAGAATGACTGTTATTATTATTATTCCATTAATATGCAACGTCAGCACTCAATGTCACCCAATGGTGCACACTGCACCTTTAAAGCGGATTTGCGTTGGACACAAAGATGGAAGAGTCACCGCCAATTGCCCATCAATCAAAAACGACTTTGTTCCCAGGGACCCCCGGGAGACATGGGCCCCGCAGGGATCCAGGGCCCTAAAGGACCACGTGGTTTACAGGTAAGATGAAGACGAATGGTGCTTTACTGGCATTTATCTCTGCTGCCCAGGACTCTCCCCAACTCAGCGGCTGCCATGAAAAATCAAACGCTCCATCACACACACACACACACACACACACACACGTGTGTGTCCTCGGTCGCTAACGTGCCACTGCTTTCCAGGGTATGGAGGGAGCGCTGGGCCCCCTTGGCATCATCGGCCCCAGCGGTCACCCCGTATGTACCTCATATCTCATCCTCAGCTTTAGCCCAGTCCCCTCTGCTTCTCCGTGGCAGTGATGGAGTGATCCTGTGTCTCCTCTCTCTCCATCAGGGACCCCAGGGTGACAAAGGCGGTCGGGGGGAGACGGTGCGTGCCTCTGATGAATCCCTCTCTGTCTGTAACTGTGAGCACAGGATAGGATGCTTAGTATGGAGGGGGGCTCTCCGCCTGCTCTGCCCTCAGCACTTTTCATTTCCTGTTGTACTCCACCGCCGTTTGTTGGCCACACACACACACACACACACACACACACACACACACACACACACACACACACACTCACCGTGACACCTCCACCGCACTGTGGGCAGGGCTTCCGGATCTGACTGACACCACGAGCAAACCCCGCCCACCTGGAGAAAGACCAGCCCAAAACCTGACATGTGTAATAAGGAGCATGTCGTACGCACACACAGCTCCACCACTACACTATATACACACACACACACACACACACACAGACGCAGTGAAGTTCTATCAAACATTTCTCCTTGCAGGAACTCTTGTTAAGGTGATCAGCTCAGAACGAATGAGCCACAGCGACACACAAGTTAATTCAGAACAACAAGTTACAATAAAAATGAGACGCGGGACACGTGATGTAAGTTGCAGTCGTTAGTTCGCGGCGTTTTGGGTCATGGTTGATCACGTGTTGATCCCACCGACACTGCAAAGGACTCGACGTCAGGTTGAGCCCATTCTCTCTCACTTCAAAATAAGAGAGGGCAAATTCACAGCTGTTACATTCTGCAGTAGAATAGCCGTGAACTCATTTGCCAATATTTTCTCCAGATTCTTTTCTGAAAACCCACCAAATTTGGTGTAAAAAACAAATTTTTGTAAAATTTTTTGTACAAAAAATAGCCCACATTCTTACCAACCGGCCCGATGCCGTTTTTACCGGCCTAACGTGATCAAAGAGACGGCCAACTGGAAACGCCGTCTGTGGGTTTGGTGTCGGGGGCTGATGAATTCGCCGGCTCCGCGCTGCGCCGCCTACGTGTGCGTGTGCGGGTGGGCCGCGCTCGCAACGATGGCAATTCAATCGCAGCGGGGCAAAGGGCAGATAACGGCCGTACGGAATCATTACCAAACGTGCGTGATGCTCTCAGACTCTGCGTGTTGCTCTTCACGGCGGAAACTCTTCCTTTGTGAATATTGATTTCCTCTGCTCTGCTTTCAGGGGTTGCAGGGACCAAGGGTGAGTAATTATCCACTTCCTGTAGCTCAGACGCCGTCAGTGTGAGAGGAAACACGTTGGCTGTTTGATCATCTTATGGAAGTTATTGATGTGTATTGCCGTTTCACAGGGATCTGCTGGTCCGCGTGGACCCCCGGGACCACCCGTAAGTTTTTTTTATGACGATGGTTAATTCTTCCTTTTTTTTTCTTTGTCTATCTGCTCGCATGGTTACGCGAGATTTTGAGCGGTGGGATGCGACCGTAGAGTGTGTGTACGGACGGACTCGTGACTCCTCCTACTTCCTGGTTCATCCAGAAACTGGCTGCGTTGCGGAGCGCGGGTAGCGCTGGGGGTGGGCTCACGGTGCTGTCGCAGCATCCACGAAGAGTGGTCCCAGGTGTCACTCCAGAGGCCACACCCCTTGATTATGCATCATTTTAATTTAGGAAAAAAAATAAAAATAAAAAAAAAAAGGGAAAAAAAATTCGACCGGTTGAGACCAAAACCGTGGTTTGGCGTTTAACATGGGAGTCTGTGGGGATTGACTCGGTTTTGGAGCCAGCCTCAAGTGGCCTCCCTGGGAACTGCAAGTTCTTCCAACTTCTGCCTTGGCCTCATCCGTCAGCTGCTGCTTGGTGGTAACTGGGGGCCTGGCGCTAGTTTGGGTGGAGCGATGCACTCGTCTCGCTCTGTCTTCCCTCCAGTGACCTTGTGCATCGTTCCTCCGAAATGCAAATGAATTTGCTGTTTTTTGACGATAAAGCACAAACAATAACAGTTTTCCTCCTTTCCTCTCCAGGGTCTTCCCAGTTCTACACTTTCACTTGTGAGTATGTTTGCTCTCATTATTACTTCAGGCGTTTATTAGGGTGGGGTGGGGC
>JAFBJT010108345.1:55053-87750 GCA_016785325.1 Chascanopsetta lugubris
CAAATAGGAGGAGGCGGTAGGCTGCCGCTGCCGCCACCACCACCACCGCCGCCGCTACTTGCCGCTGCGCCTGCCTTTGTCGCACAGGGACGTTTTTCCGAGGATATTGCTTCTTCTTTGCCCCCCCTCCCACCATTTTTTTTTGTTGTTGTTGCCAATTTCCATTGTGATACGGATTTGGGAGCGAGGAAATTAGCAGTGACGGCCGCACCGATGTACTCACTACACGAGGGCAGCGGGCTGCTAGTGCTGGCGATCTTAGCCGGACTGCAGGTAAGGTTTCCATCCATCCGAGTACGGCGGAGTCGCGCCGGACAGCTCCGGGTGCTCGTTCCCTCCCTTGCCAGCGATGCTATGTGCCGAGCTTCGGCCGTGGAGCCGCTGTAGCCCTCCGACGAGGCGCTTTACATGGCGCACAGTTTGCTGGAGACACCGCTTTGTGTGTGGACGGGCAGTAAAGCCCAGCAGAAAGTAGGTCCTGCCGCGACTAGCTAACGGTTCCTCCTGTGTGTTTTAAACCGTACAACACCACCCCCCCCCCCCCCCCCCCCCCCCCCCCCCCCCCCCCCCCCCCCCCCCCCCCCCCCCCCCCCCCACACAAAACCCCCCCCCCCCCCCTCGCACCCACCCACCCCCCGAGATGCTTCGCTGGTCAAACTACGCACATACAAATCAATTATTTGAGTTCGGCTCATTCACACCATGCGAGGAAGTCGGGGCCCGGCATTAACCTAATTCTTGGCGTGGTATTTTTAGTTTAAGGCTTTAATATTTATGTAGATTGCTGCAGCGTGTCCCTGCGCCCACGGTTAATTCTCCTCTCCTGTTGGAACCACGTCATGTATGAGCAACAATGAAAAGGAGCCTCTGAATTATTATGCTAGCACGGGTTATATAAGTGCATTTTAGCTAGCATTGATGGGATAATGAATGTTGTCCAACTCTTGTTCTCGGTCACAATTGTTATTTTTTTGTTTATTTTTTATTTTTTTTATGCTGGAGAGTCGAACACCCGAACTACAGGGCAGCAGCTACACAATTACACCATGTTGTGTTGTTTCTCTATTTGTTGAATGACTAACTATGTTTCACTCTTTTGTTAACGCTGCTGTATATACCAGTGCCATTGTTTTAACATGCAAGAATACCGTCTTTGCCCCACTCCCCCCCCCCCCCCCGTCTTTGCCCCCCCCCCCCCCCCCCCCCTTTCCTATCTTCTTCCCCTCCCAGCATTTCCCGTTGAAATGTCCATGATTAAGAATGACAAGTGGCACGGCAGCCCATAATGCTCTTTTCAGCAGGGACTCTCCCCCCCTCTCTCCCTTATTTTACGTTCTTCGGAGAGAGTGGTGCATGTAAAGAAAGAGACCGGGCCCCAGTCGGCGGCGTCTGTCTGCTCCTCACGACCGAATCAATGCCGAGGCTGTGTGATGGAGTGTATTTGGATATTCGAGGACACCGAGAGTTCTGCCTCTGTTATGCTCCATCTGTGATTCCTCACTCTTCGGCTTTTCTTCCCTCCACACTCTCCTCGCCCCCTGATACATTCGTGCCGTAAATAAGTATCAGCCCCGGTCATTTAAAGGTGCAGCGTGTACGATTTCCGGCATTTTCGTCACCTCTATGGGTCGAAAAGAATACAAGAAAACAATTACATGCTGACATCTTCATCATCGCCACAATCATTTTTTGCCGTGACCCTTAAATGAGCCCATGAATGTTTGTTTTTTTAACATTGGGGAGCTGGTCCTCTCTGTGGGGGCCGCCATGTTGTTACAGTAGCCCAGGGTGGACATACTAAACGTCTTTTGAGGTTTAATGACAACTGAGGGCTGACGAAGGTGTGTAAGGTTTGGTGACATCTAGTGGTGTAGTTGCATGTTGTATCATCACCTCGCCCTCTCCCTGCTGAGCATGCAGGAGAACCTATGGTCGACTTCAGTTGTCATTAAAACTCAAAAGATGGTTAGTGTGTCCACTCTGGGCTACTGTAAAAACATGGCGGCTCCCGTAGAGAGGACCCCCTCCTCATATGAATATACATTAATGGGCACACTTAAGGGTAACAGGGGATATATATATATATATATATATATATATATATATATATATACACCATTTAGGTGATTATGAATCCATGAAAAGGTCCGTATGTCATTGTTTTGTAATTTTTTTTAGTGACAAAAATGACTGAAATCGTACACACCACGCCTTTATAGATATTTCCCTTTGTTCTCTACATTAGCCTTTTTTCCCCCAATAAATCTTTTGTGTTGACACCCCAAGCAGAGTTTTCCTTTTAGACTGATTGATCTCGGTTATGGCCTTTGAGTTTCTTTAGATGTCAGTGTTCCTCATTATCTCAGACGTTCACACATAGGTGTGTATTCCCACAACAGAGGATCGTTAGCATTTACTTTATAGTCCCTTGTTCCTGCACCTCAAAGTCGATTGTTTGTCCAGAGTGTTGTGTTGATCGGAGGGGGCCGACAATGAACGTTGGTTAGAACCCAGCCCTGTGCCTGGGCCCCTCTGGGGGGACAAATGGGACTTGTTCCTGCCTAGCCATGCTTTTTGGCTAATGCTTAACCCTTTTGGCCTCATTATCGTAATTGCGGGCCCAGCTTTAAAAACAACAGATGCTTTTGTGCAACAGTGGGGACTTTAGAACGTGACCAAGAGGTTTCGGAGGCAACAGAGTGCATACATGAAGGTTGATTTATGACTCATTGTTAACCCCCCCCCTGTTTTTTTTCTTTCTCCCCCCCCCAGATTGCAGCGGAGGGCAGGGGCACCGCACCGTGCAGGCCAGGCTTCTCTGAAGATGTATACAAGGTTGTGGTACCAGCTATCACAGAGAAAGGACAGTCCCTATTCACCGGTGAGTGAGGGAATATTCCCAGTGCTGCTGCTTTGTGGTGGATTCTTGTTACGTCTGCGTTTGATTGACTGTGTGTGTCGGCATGTGCATCAATTGCTTGTGCTTGCCTCCATGTGTTACATTTTCGGGGAGGAACAGAACAAGACTGACATATTTAAACAATTAGCCTCGGTGTAGTCGTATGGCGTAGCGCGTCGTGTAGTTTGCCTCGTAAAACAGCTCAAATGTGGTTCACATTTACATCGCTCCCACCCCTTCTGCTCACAGGTTGTTTTTTTCCCCTTTTTCTTCCAAAGCGGAGACCAATGCAGACAGATTGTTCTTGGAAACCGCTCAGTCTTACATTGTAGCAGACACACTGTTCTGTTTTTCCGTAATTTGCATTTTGTTGAGATAAATGCTCATTGCTGGCCCTGTCCGTTCACAGTGGGGGGAAAAAAAAACTTTGTTGATTGCGGTGCGAACACGACTTGAATTACTCGCTGTGGACTGAAATGATTTTATAACAGGTTTGGATACAGATGTGGCTGTAATCTAAACATGTCGTGTATAGCACTGGCACATGGAATACTCTTCTGCACCATATGCCACAACTTCGCGATTGTCTTGTACCAAAGTGACGTCACTTTGACACAAATTGAAAACACAAAGCAAATATCTACATGCACGCATCCATGATGCACACTCAAGGGTTCTGCTCAAATACTACCTACCTGCTGCAATGCCACACTGCTCGGCCCAGTGACATTAATAATAACATTTCCAAGCATCTTTCACTTGGTTTGTTTAAGGTACACTTATGAAATTGCATGTTGCAGCGGAATGTCACTTAGCTCACGTCACTTCCAAACATGTAGGAAACACTACGGTAGCCTTCAATCATCAGTTAAAACTCAATTTGGTTAATTTGTCGATTCTTGGCTACTTAAAAAAAAACGGAGATGTGCCATGACACGCTCAGTGAAGAGGATCCACTCTTAATGTAGATACATTATTGATAAATGTTCATAAATAAGGGCTAATTCTAGAGTAAACAATACCATTATAACACTACATTGACTCCACCATACTCTGTTAAAGAGGTAATTATAATTTAGAAATGCAAATATTGACTGCATTACACATGATCAAAATAGTTAGCAATGCATTCCGTGAATTATTAAGCGAGTCTGTTCAGGAGCACTGCACATATACTCAAGCGAGGACAGTAATTGCACCATTAGCTATTCTACAGTATGATCCGCTACGCTTTGCTTTTCTGTTTTTGTGCAGCTCCTTTCCTCAAATACAACGTGGGAATGACCACATGTAGATTTTTGTATCTTTTTTGTATCCGACGAACAAGTGAGTTAACAAAATGCAGACCATATGAATGTTTTTCCCTAATGCCCCTCTGTCAGAAAATTGACCACAGTTGGTGTTTTTCAAAAGACTCTGTGCGATCTCATGCGGTTGTCATTTACCCCGCGGGAGGTTTGAATACTCCTTTTTAGTTGGAGAGTGGTGAAAGGAGGATGCGGCTTCCGCGGATCGGTATGCGATGCTTACAGACGGCAATCAAAACGGGAACATATCACCAGAGTGCCATCCCAGAGGTTTGGAGCCTGTAGGTCGTTTGGACCAGAAAACATTCTCGCTTGTGTTGGATTTCACAGTGTGCGCCTAAAAGTTGCACGCTGCCGTTGGTGTGAGTCACAGGGGGTTGGGGGATGTGGGGGGGTGGGGGGAGATTGTAGTGACGGACAGAGGAGAGGGGGGAAGAGAGTGCTTAGATGGGTGGGTACAGCTTTCACTGGGCTTTACCATGTGCACAAGTTTCTGTTTGATCCTGCAGGTGATGGATTTCCCTGTGTTGGCTTGTGGATGAGCCGTGACCAGGGGTAATCAGGTTCTCTTTTGTTTGCGCCCCCCCCCCCCCCCCCCCCCCCCCCCCCCCCCCCCCCCCCCCCCCCCCCTTCTTTTGTTTGGCCCCCCCCCCCCCCACCGCCCCACCCCACCCCCTTTCTCTCCTCACACCATCCCCCCTCCCGCTTCTTTTCTGTGCCATCCCCTCCCCCCTGGTGAGCTGTTGCTCTGTGGAGATTTCCTTGACAGAGAGGGGCACTCCTGTGTCATTGTAATGCAGCGGGGCTTGGCGGTGTGGGATGATGTTAATGAAACCGCATTCTCTAATGAAAGGCTCCTGTGGCATGTTTTGAAAGACAAAGCCCCCACATTGTGGCGAGAGTGACCGAAGTTTTTCAACTTTGCTTTCACCGCGCTGGGTAAAGAATATTGTCTCTGACGAGCATTTGTCCGTATCGGCACGTCGCGGCCCAACACTCCGTAGTTTTCATTAACTCGGCCCATTGTTCCCTTAAATTGGGCTTTTAAAAACCATTTAGATTTTATTTTATTTTATTTTTTAAAACTCAGAATACCTGAAAGTCTCACTATGTTGAGTGAGAGCGCGTTGACTTTATCGTGATTTATGGGCCCACGGTGTGTAAGATTGTGTTAAAGTGCTCCTTTCATGGAAATTGAATTTTGGATAATTATACTGTAAGTATGCTTTAATTAGTGTCGCTGACCGTTTTACACAAATAGGTGTTGTCATTACCCCAGAATGAGCATTTTATATCGGCGTCAGGAGATGGCCCTCTCTAGAGAGGCTGCCATGTTCTTGCAGTGGCCCAGACCTGACAAAGTAAACACATTTTGACTTTTAAAGGTGCAGTGTGGTGTGTAACCATCCAACTGAACCGTAACATCGCACTTGTACCTTTTAAATGTCACAAATTCTGGTCAGCGTTTTCATAAAGTTTGTTCCCCCGTAGACAATGTTTCTGTTGAAGAATTGTATCTGAAATTTAAATCCAGCTAATTGTTAACGTGGCAGTATTGCTAGATTGTGCGGCGCGAGCGTAAGAAGAGTCCCCTACTCACGTGGTTTTCCATGTGCACAACCTGCTTTGGGGTTGAGCTGTTACATTCTATCTACGTTCCATCTAATTGCAGTCTCCCTCCTTCCTATCGATCATGAGAATACACATCTTACGGCTCACAAAAGCTGGAAACCGCGACCCTTTTCATGCAAACAGTTGACATTGTATGCGCTCGTCTAAAGACATCCTGTGGACCCGATAGCACCAACTGTGGCCTGTTAACTGTTAACATAGCCGTTTGATTTTGAGATCTAATCACGTTCCTCGGGGGTATGTGCCGGGCTGTAACTGTTGGCTGGTCAAGTGAGGCTCCATTGATTTACAATGGATTGATTGAAATGCATTTGTTCAATGTTGCTTGGCGGAGCAGCTTACAGAAAAGCAAGGAAGGACAGTAATTACTGGATGACAACCCCTCTCCACTGATTCATGAAACGGAGGTTGTTTGCAGATGGTAAATCACATCAAGAAAAGAAAGGTTGTGCATCTGTAATCGGAGGCTAAATGACCTTGCTTTAAAGGTTGGAATATTTGCTCTGGCCTGATACTACGGCCATGTCCATATAGAGTGTGTCAACACATATTTTTTTTTTCTCTATCCACAATTTATACACACGGAGCCCAAATATGCACATTTTTGAAACCGGGTCCCAGAGTGATCAACTCTCAAGACCTCTCCCACCACCGTGTTTCCGTGTTTATCACCGATACGCATCTTTTCTTTGAACAATGGCGCCATAGCCCCGCCTCCTCACTTAACCGGCATGCGCCAACCCACCAACAACAGCAACAGTGCGCAGGCTCCATTTCCTCTTCTCTGTTTTTATGGTAATTCTGTTAGAACGCCACTCGCAGGCCCGGCGCGTACACCACAGCGTTTTTCGTACTTTCACCTCACATTTCTTGATACATTGCTGTGTTTACGGAATTTTTTGAAAAAAACAAAACAAAAATAGATCATTATTGTCTGCGGGTGGTCATGGCTTAAGTGTGGAAGAAGTACCACACGTGGTTATTCATTATCAGACGTTTTTGGAGATGAAAGCAGTCTTTAAACATCTCCCCCGCAGTTCCTTATCCTTATCTTGTTTGGTTGCTTGATGAAGTCACTTGTTTTACCGAATTGCATTTCATTTCAGGTGGGCTGCAGATGCGGGTGTTTTGCCCCTGGGTGTCTAATGGAATTCTGGTGGCTTTGGAGAGCTGACACACATTGTGCAGTGTTTTTTCTTTTCCTCCAGATCAGGCCTTTTAAGGCAGGGTTGCAAAGTGAGTCAGTCGGAGCATTATTCAGCAGAGGTTTCCCTCCCTAAAAACTGGGTTAATGAAAAGCCCAAAAGCCTAATTGGTCTTAATACGCCCTCTTATGCTGCTGTTCTTCAATCCCCCCCCCCAACCATCCCTCCCGCTTTCATTTCATTTCTTTTCTTTTCTTTTCTTTTCTGTCTCCCCGCAACCCTACGTTTGAGTTCTTCTCCCGACAATTACTTGAGCTCTGCTGATGAAAGAGATGCATGTTTATAGTCTGCTTTAGCTTTAGCTTTGGTTCAAGTGCTTCAGATGTGAGTGTGTCAAGAGGGTCTGGTGCGTTGGCTCCATCGAAGTGTTGGGGGAGGGATTTACAGTTGACCAGATTATTAATGCGATTGAACAGGAAGTGGAAAAGCTCACTGGGGCTAAATCTTTGGACTTTTCTGTTAATCTGCCATGAGGTATAATTACTTCTCTTTCCTGTGCTTGCTTAAGACAAACATTTTAAATAAACCAAAATTCTCCCCTTTGATAAGAAAAACATGTTCTTGTAATCCAAAACTTTTGGCAAGAGGCTGAAGCCATTTTTTTTTTTATGTTGCTTTGGGTCTCCGTGCTCTGTTGAGATTCTAATGGCCCTAGGTACAGCTGGGGCCTCTCGTGTGTTTAAGGGGGCCCCAATGTTTGGTGAGACGTGACCCCGCTCGACCCTCTCCCGTAAACTGGGCCAAGTGCTCATGAGCGTACTCAACCCCTTTTCCTGCCCCCAGATTGGGAACGAGTCTGTTGGGGGTTTTCCTGGCAAGGTATAGATGAATGGAACACTAGCAGAAGGGGTCCCGACCCCTCACTAGGAAGGCAACAAATGCACGGCACCCATAGCGTATGTTGTTCTGACCTGCTGAGCAGATCGTTTACGTGTTATGTGGGGGAAGCCAAATTTTGAGTTTTTGAAGTTTTTAGAAGGCCATGAAGGATATTCGCTGTCAACTGTGTCACGTGCGCTGACGATTGTCTCTGGGAAGTAATTTCGGTCTTATGTAACTGTTGTTTATTGAAATAATCCCTCCCTAACTGTGTTGAAAAATCAAATTTGCAGAAGCCTGCGGTGACAAAAACAAAAAAAAACAAAAAAAAGAGCGTCTGCAGTGGAAATCTCGGTGTTTGAGTCATATGAGGTCTGCGCTGACGTCTGCGCCAGCACTGAATAATTCACCGGTCAAACACGACCAACCTAATATTCGAATCCCTCGCCCAAGATTAGATCCATAAATGGGGAAGTAATTTCGGTCTTATGTAACTGTTGTTTATTGAAATAATCCCTCCCTAACTGTGTTGAAAAATCAAATTTGCAGAAGCCTGCGGTGACAAAAAAAAAAAAAAAAAAAAAAAAAGAGCGTCTGCAGTGGAAATCTCGGTGTTTGAGTCATATGAGGTCTGCGCTGACGTCTGCGCCAGCACTGAATAATTCACCGGTCAAACACGACCAACCTAATATTCGAATCCCTCGCCCAAGATTAGATCCATAAATGCAGAGGAGCCATCGCGCAGCAGATGAGAAGAACGAAGAGCATCATGACACACATTGCGAGTCTTCCTTTTTTTGGAATAGTATCGGCGCATGTTTACGTGTTCCCTCCCGTCATTATGCCACATCAAGAGCAGCCCCACGACCACTCCTTCTCCGTGGGGGTCCATACTCGAGGTCTCCTTTGTTTTTTCATGCCCGGGCAGCTGCTTTTATTGTACGTTTGTATGTAAGAGTCAGTCCATTACCCCCACCTTTCAGGAAGTGGATCGATGAATCCGGGGTGTTTGTTTGCAGTGATCGATATGCCGTAATGAAGGCTGCGCTCTAATTCCCAGCTAAAGCATCACTGGTGGGCTGGACTGGAATTTGTTTTATTCTTTATCAGCTTGCATGAATTTATTTTCATCTCCCGTCACTGTGGCTTCCCCCCCGCCCCCCCCGCCCCCCCTCTTCCTGGGAGCGCTATGGCCTAGATAACCGCCACATATTGTGACAACAGATTGAATCTTGGCAGTATGTGGTTTTGGAAAGTAACTTTTGCAGCCGTTTGCCGATACAACAAGGAGGCAGATTTGGGGCACGGCGTTTGCGCGGAGATCAGAGCTCCTCTGCCGCCTTAAAGCTGCATTCCACACATTCAGTTGGAATAATGTATTTATATTACACCAAGCGCACCCACGTGCGGCTCATTTGCAGGGTGCGCTTTTGCACAAGAGGATAGGTCATTTTTTAATTTTTTCATTTTTGTCTGACCTTTTTAAGTCACTACGCTTGCAGCCAAACTGAACCGGGCAGGAAGGTACTTACCGAATTTAGATCTTGAATTTTCGCTGAGGGCTGACATTACCTCGGCAGCTCCTCATCACCTCTGCTCATATCGCTCTTATCAG
Organism: Chascanopsetta lugubris; assembly: GCA_016785325.1. Lineage (NCBI taxonomy): Eukaryota > Metazoa > Chordata > Actinopteri > Pleuronectiformes > Bothidae > Chascanopsetta > Chascanopsetta lugubris. The sequence continues at coordinate 64,531 of JAFBJT010108345.1, forward strand.
CTGCAGGCCCTGCTCTCTGCTATTGGCACCTAAGTTGGTGTCGCTGACATTGAGCAGTACTCTGGGTGTTTCCTGTCCTCTCATTAGTGTGTGTGTGTGTGTGTGTGTGTGTGTGTATGGGACATTTGTCCTTGCCGTATAATCGTATGACCCAGATGGCCCCTGCTCGTGGACACATGGACGGGCAGCCTCCCGCAAACAGAACTTTCTTTATTCTCGTTGTTCAAGCTTTAAGAAAAACAAGGCTCGGACCGTGATAAATGATCCGCCTCTGTAGTTAAAAGTTCATTTTTGTCTCTCAAAAGGTTGCATGTGCATATTGCTCTAATCAAAATGTCAGTGTCGACTCTCATCCGCAGTGACTAAGTCCCAATTTCAAATCAAGACCTTTGTTTGTTGTGTCGCTCCTACACAACGCGCAGCTCAGTTAATAGGTCATTTCGTCACACAACACACCTGGGCCCCTTCGATCTCGATACCAGACGTTTCTTTTTCTTTTTTTTTTCAGTGGACGGACACCTCCATTTTGAAAGACTCCAAATCAAACCTTGTTAAACAAGTCATTCCCTGCATTGCAGTTTAGACGCAACACGAAAAGGAGGCCAGATTCATTCATAGTGGTGTGCATGTCACACTTGCTCTCTGGTGTGTTTAATTTAATGTGACAAACACCCAGAAAGTGAACAAGATGACCCGGCTATATATCGAGATAATGAGGCTGGGTATAAATAGCCATATCGACCTGACTTTTCTGCAGATTTACATCCAGCGAAGAACTGGGCTCGTGTTATCTTTTTTTTTCACCAGTGAAATGCTAGATCCGGAATGGGTTGAAAAATGCCACCTTGCGCTGAGAAGACAGTAAATCAGCAGTATGGAGTGGATTGTTTACTTTTGTAGGGACTGAGTTGTGGATTTTAGTGCCATTCTTCTTCAGTGAGACGAGCCTCCTCGGTTGGTAGAACAAACAGCTCTGTGTCACTCACTGGTCCTGTCTCGACAAAGACAGCAGTGTTTGCGTTGTTGCACCAGCTGTTTATTGTTCGACAGTTGTTTGACTTTGTGCAGCGCGACTCTTTGCAGGACATGTTTTTTATTTTATTTTTTTATTTGATCGAAGCCAGATGGGAGCATATAGAATCCCGTACCCACATTCAAGAGCGACTATATCCCCTCCACTCCCCCCCAACCTTTTTGTCCATTGTGGCGTCTCGTTCGTCTTCAGCTTCGTCGCCTCGAGACGCAACAAGAATTCACGGACCACCCGGATGTAAATTCAGCAATGTCCCCTGTCTCACGTGGCCGTGAACGGCAGACAGCATTGTGTCTCCGAGCACAGGGTCAAACGGGCGAGCCGATACTCGGATGAATATATTAATGAGAGGTCCGTCGAAAAAAACAGAAACACAACAAGCCCGCAGTTTGGCCTTGATCTGCGTAAAAGTGACACACATAGCTCACATTTTCGAACCTCATGCTGCGTTCAGGAGACCACATGAATAGGCACACTGTTATTCCGCTGACAACAGAGGAGAAATTTGAAACAGGGACACGTTAATTGACCCAGATACTGTCACCGTGTTCACAAAGGCCAATATCCTGCCTGGGAAGAGACATCTACCTCCTGTAGGGCCACGCCAACTATTGTGTTCAACGGCAGCTAGAATTTCAACGCGCTAGCTCCTCTCCGGCCACTAGCCTCTGATGACCGGGCCTTCTCGGATCTCATGACAGTCCCCATGCGTCCTCCTTTCTTCGCACCTGGCCCACCCTCCTATCATCTCCGCCACTGTCGTTCCCCTCCCCCTCTTCCACCGGCTCACTGTCAGATGGCAGGAGACCCCTTTTGATTTGATTGATGGGCCTTAATCGAGTAAAGCAGGGGCAGCACTGAAGTCTGGCTTTGTTTCTCGCCATGACCCCGACTGTTGATTGGCTTTCCATGCAACACGCCGTTTTCCGTGCGGCAGGGAATGGTTTTGATAGATGCCTGTCTGGAGTTTTGTGAAGCATGTGTTCTTTTGATAGTTCCTTGCAACAATATTTGTTCTCATAAACTTGTGCTCCGAGTGTCTGCACCTGTCTTTGTCCGATATAAATAAAGTATCTCTCTTCACTATTGATTGATGACATCATTCCAGGGGCCTCTGGGGTCACTGTTATTTATTTTTCTGCCTGTCTCACAAAATGAAGAGCATGATTGCTTTTATTTATGACAAGTATGGGTGATTGGTGACTCTGTCCCCACCCCAAAGTGATCGCTGATCAATTGACCGCGCGTGGCTCACACCATATTACTCGTCTCAAGTGATCTACTGTTACCGGGCCTGGCTGACACTAGTTTCTGGAATCACCGCGTAGATATTAAGATTGACCCCGAGCAATTTCTAGTCTCCATTGGAGCACACACTATATGGCAGTAAGCAACATATCACTCTGCGGCATGTGTTGTCTGACTTTATTTGATCTCTTTCTTCAATCGATATTTACTGATGCGTTAAAGAGCGTGCAGCATGTTGCCAGTTTATTCCCTGTTGCACTGCCTGCTCAGCATGGCAGGGGGCCGGAGGGAGGCCGAGTCCTCCTGAGGGCGAGAACTGCTGTCGCGAAATGGGGGTCTGCTAATTTCTCCAAGCTTGTTGACTTCAATTGGCACACAATTGCCATGTGCATTTTGTAAACGTACACCTGTGAGGTGGCTAAGGCAGAGGCATGTGGTGCAGTGGATCTATGCATATATGACATATGGCGGAACAGTTTGATTATGTTTCGAATTGAATCATTATCTGCCTGAAGTTGTGTGCACAGGCATCCAGATTGTGGTAACAGACTAAATGTTTTATGGTCAGATGCAAGGAGTTGCTCAGCCCAGAGCTTTCTGAACACACACCAGCTGCACGACTCCCAACAAGGACCTCGTGCCACTATTTATACTTTGCACACAAAAAAAAAAGTTGATTAATCGAGTGAAAGTGAGAGCAGCAGCGAATACATTGTCAAAGGTGAGCTAGATATCACTCCCTTTTTTAAAAAGATGTGAAGCGTTGAATAAAAGATTTGCCCTTCTCTCCCCCACCTCAGTGTTTCATAGTCTCTCTCTCTCTCTCGCTCTGTCTCCTTCTGTATGACAGTGTGAGCTCTGAGCAGGTGTCCGTTAGAACTGCACAGTTAATTGTATTAGATCAATATTTGCATATATCATATGAAAGCTCATGCATAAATGGCAACGCTTTGCTAGTGTTAGATTAGTTGGAGATCTGTGGCATTAAGCCAAACACACCCAATTTTTTTGCCTTGGATTGAAAATTTTGAAAAAAATTGATTGAAAAAAAAAAAAAACCTGCTGATGTAGTTAGTAAGAAGAAATAGCCAGCTCTGACATAAACATGCTTGCATCAAAGTTATTTTGCATAAAAACCCTTAAGATGATGATGACAACCAAATGCGCATGGTAAGCAAATCACTGCCGTGGTATTGGCAGGTAACAGCACAAATGTATGCAGATGATTAAGTGATCAAAGCTGTAAAAATGACCAGTAAATCCCTGCTGCCTGCAGGTTTTTAATCTTTTGGGATTTGGAGGAGAATAAATAGTCTCAACGAAAAACTTCAGAGGAAACATGCGCTGCCCTTGCCGAGTGTTGCTGTTTCTGCTGAGTTTGAACCAGAATATTACGGCAACTTTAGAGCTTGATTTTCTTCTTATAAGAGAAGATCTTGTCTTCAGTGGTGAACAGCAGCGCCGTCAAACTCATTTTCACCGAGGGCCACATCAGCATCATGGCTGCTCTCAAGGGGCCGGTTTCAATCGTGGGACTAAATGTGATCACTACCGAACATATCGCAAAAATAGCTGCGCTCGTATTTGATCATTCCTTATTAATCTATTATTTATTTAAGTTACAAATATTGTAGATGCATTTCCGTATGCATGGGGGGGGGAAACGAATGCATACAATGCTTCTTCAGAGGGTGAAGTGGGGTGGTGTGGCCAAACAGCTAAGCCAAAATAAAGCGCTTTGTCGGGGTAATGGGCAGAATCACTGTAATACATCTTGACAATTGGCCGAGCCAAATATTTGTATATTCCTATAAAACACAAAACTGCATCCTCCCCTGATCTGGATCGGTAGGAACATTGAATGAGATCTTCCTTTCCTCGTGCCTCACAAATCCACAAAGGCAAATGGAAATATGGCGGACTAATATGCAACGACTCTGCCGCTCTGGTCGTCTTATTTTGTAAACCGAAGGGAATGCGTAAACCGTGTGAATCGATCTTGCGATGTATTTTGCCACGTTGTGCACAGCTCATGCTCAACACCCGCCCGACCTACTCTCTCAAATGATTCCAACTGAGTGATGCGCACTCCATCTTTTAAGATCCCGCGTCAGCCCTTCACTCTCACAATGAGTGTTCCAAGCACCGTGACCTTTGAAGAAGATACGTTTCCGTCGGCTGACTTAAAGAGTTTGGTATAACGGTCTCAACCGTTAATTTACGGTGTTGCTAACCATATGAGGGCTATGAGCCAAGGTTATTGACCTTTCATGCCCGTCACTAGTGATAGAGGGAGCCAGACATAGGGGGACAATGAATTGAGCTTATTAAGTTGCTGACTGGGCCTGGGATCCAACCAAAGGGGCAACTTCACTCCACTGTTTTCTCATTCATTCAAATCATGACTTAATTTGAGACAATTGGCTCTTGCGGAAAAGGAAAGCGAGCGCACACGCAGAGCTGGAATAATTCTCTGCATCATAATGCTGCAGAGATGGTGGAGAACGGTGTGAAGCGCTCGAAGTATTAACACCTCGGAGCACAAAGCGCGTTACAGCCGCACATCTCTAACTGAGGTCATCATTATCAGATGAAGGATTTCGTAGATTGAGAATCACTTAATTAAAGCTTTCCCCCATGAAAATGCAATTTGAACTTCCAGGCAGACGGCGCCCGTTTTATTTAAGTCACTAATCATTTTGTCTCTGTAGATCTTTGCACCGGATTTACTTGTACATTTTCTCGAAGGCTGAACAGGCCCCGAAAAAACCGGTGGAATTAAACGAAGCAGGTAAAGAATGCTGGGCAGATTGTGGAGAAACCGAGCGGTGAATAAAAAAGATTGAGGACATGTTATTTCAGCCCCCGTCCTCCCTCAGAAGTCCCAGTCTGTAAAACCTGGTGGGAGGTGAAGGGAGGCATGCTTTCATATTGAATCAACATGCTATGATGTTCTCTCTCCAGCTCCACTACTTGTGTTTATAATATTGCATAGTCCCTTATGGGGTTCAGCCAAAGTCATTTTTATTGACTCGGGAGAAGCTTATCTGTGCCTGATGCATTGTTTGTACATTGGTCTCATCCTGCTGAAAATAGGCTCTGGATAAAGGAAGGTTTTACAGAAAGTGAAGTGAAGACAAAGCAAAAAAACAGAACCGGGTACCGCTGATGTGTTTTTAGTCTAAGGGGCGCGAGGTCCGGCTCAAAGAACATTGCTAATACTTTACATTCGCTGCATGTATGCATTTACTACGGCCATTACGTGGGCTTAGCGATGACCTCATTACACTGCATAGGGAGAGGGCGAATAGCCGATGCCGGTTCAGCCCGGCCTCTGTAGTATTCACTCAGAGGAGCTTGTTGAATTTTTTCAGGTGTTTTTTTTTTATTTGCAACATCGTCGCCAGAGGACGAGACCAAAAAAAGACTCGTGCGCGCAGATTTCGTGCACCTCAGCATGCTCTTTGTGCATGCGGTGCAGACTCGTGTGTTGCCGGGACTTATTTACACGCCCAGGTGGACGGCTTATCAAAATGTACAGTCGCGGTGTAGAAAATGGGTAAAAATATCTTTGCCTGCTGGTTGCGGGGGGTTTTTCATGTAAGTGGGGCTATTTTGGGTGTGAATAGCCTCATATCGCAGGGGCTTATACCTTGAGCGTGGACCGTGGACAAGTGGGTGCCAGCTGAAGGGGGAGGCGCGCACTTAGAAAAGGGTCACGCCGCAACTGTATATGGTTGTCACTCCAAATCTGGAGTTCACACACCGGTCAGCTATGAAAGCGGATGGCCAGCGATTGCGGAATTGACTGCCGAGGAGACGGCAGCTGACTTTTGGCTCGCACCTATTTGAAATCTGCACGTCGTACTGAAACCGCATCCGAGAGCTTTGATGTTTGCCAGCGTCTCTGTCTTTGATGGTCATTTAAAAAAAAAAAAGAAAAGAAAAAGAAAACCAACTCCATTCCGTCTTCTTTGAAGGTGCAGTGTGTAAGATTTGTCACTTCCAAAAGTATTTTAAAACAATTTCAGTACATCAAGAGATTTTCTTGAATTTAGGATCACTTAAATGAGTTATCGTTAATCCATTAACCCTTAATGTATATTTACATGAGAAGTGGGTCCTCTCTACGGGGGCTGCCGTGTTTTTACAGTAGCCCAGAGCGGATGTACCAAACATCTTTTACTAGTTTTAATGACAAATGAAGTCGACCATAGGTTCTCCTTCATGCTCGGAAGGGTGCGGGTGAGACGATTGACACAACGTGCAACTTCACCCCCAATTGTCAGCAGACTCGAACACACTGCACCTTTGAAGTGCGCGTTATCTTCTTGATGCCAGTTTCTCAAACGAAGGCAACATTAGGTAGATCACCATCACATTTTCCATCCCAGATGCTTTTCCACCGGAGTTGCTTCCACTATGGGCCACTTTGTGCTGTTGATGCACCGCCTAATGTCGGACACTTTCCTTTGAAGTTTCTATATTTGCCCAGAGGAGGAGGATTTGAAGTTTAAAATCAGTGTACAGTGTGGTGGGAGGAAAAAAAGATATCATACTTTTGGTCATTTGAGCAATCAAGTCTGACTTGTGAAGACACTATTTTTGGCTGTGGTTACTTACCTACTCCCACGCTCTGGTCGGGTCTGCTGTATAATAATTTACATTTGCTGCGAGTGTTTCCAAGGGCTGTCAATCATTAATAGTCAACGTGGGGACCAGGGTCTGCCCCCGCAGGCCATTCGTCATTAGAGGTTGTGAAATGTTTCAACACAGTCCCTTTCAATGGAGACTGAGGTGTGAGCTGTCATCTGTCCCTGAGACGTTGCAGATGTGATGGAACATTTTGATGGATTAAAGTTCGATTTAATGGGTTTCATCGATTGATTTGAGGAATCCTTTTGGGGAGTGATCAAACAATGAAATTCCCCCGAAAGCGTATGCCGTCGATAGCTTCACAGGAACTTAAACCTTCAGGCTTTCACCATGGAACAGTATTCGGCATTTGTTTAAAGCAGCTGCCCCGCCCTCTTTATTCAGACACCCACATGCACACACCTTGTCTTGGGGAAAGCATAGAGGACAATCCTGGAGTGAGCCTGCTTATTGGTTTCCCCTCCGGCCCACCAGGAATGCGTTGTCTGGGAGAGATGGATTCAAAGGACACAACCGAGGCTTTGTTCGGCGTTAGCGGCCGTATTCTGTTGACAGTGACCCACAGTGGGCAGCACTGGCACATATTGTTCTCTTAAATCTGTTGAAATATTGGATGGTCAATTGTGAGAGAGTATTTATTCATGAGCATTAAGCCTCTAACCCCCCCCCCCCTCTCCCCCGTAGCGTATGGGTGTTATTCGCCCCGGTAACATTCTTTCTTGACATGACATGGGCTAATTTTTCACAGCAATGTGAAGTCCAGCACCTCTGATAAAGTCATTAATGTCATGACCAATGAATTGATTCATTTTTTTTTATTTGGTTTTCCATGAGATACAATTGTCTGTTGTGATTTCCTCAAGAATCTGAACCTTTGTTTTTTTTGCAGTTCCTTTTAAACCCTCAATCAAGTTTTTTTTTTGGTTTCACTTTGATTGACATAAAGATAACTGCTCCGGTTGGATATACAATGACGAGTGTACTGTACATTTCGTTCTCGGAAATTGTTGATGGAATACAATTCAGATTCTCTTCTGTATTTCAAGCCGGTGATCCAGTCCCATAGTGTGAATTCCGAGGCTGATCATCTGTGTGCGCTAATGTACTGTGCGTAATGGTCAGCAAATTGCTCCATCCGGACGATGATTCATCCACATTTCTGCACCATTTACAACCACAATCAACACATTCTCAGAGAACAGGGAGGGTGTTGTTGCTTTTAATGGCAGGTGAACTAACAGCTCAAGCCCCCTCACGCTGAGCGCCTCATGAACACGGCTGTCGCAGGCATTAAAAGGCATGCATGAGTGTGTGTTTCTGCATATCTGTGTGTCTGTGTGTGTGCGTGTGCGTGTGTGTGTGGAGGGGGGAGGGGGGAGGAGGGGGGACCTGCTGACAGCTGGAACAGCATTCTTTAAAACTTGGCCACAGACAGTAAAGTGTCTTGCCTCCCCGCAGCCTATCATCGGATCCAAGGCCTCCATTTATTGGTGCGTCTGGAAAATGCAATTGCCCCACCATTGATTTGTGTCTGTTTGAAATAGGGCAGTTCAGACCATGGACGCATGCACAAGACGGAGGTATTTTTTCTTTCCTCTTTTCCCTTTCTTCTCCCCCCCCCTCTCTCTCTCTCTCTCCATTTTCTGTCCCATCACCCCTTCCCTCCCCCCTCGTCACTTCTTACGAATCCATTCTCGGTGCACCACATAGGCGAGACGATGTTTTCTTAGCCGCTTATCATGCTCTCCACCGGACCACCGAGGGGTCTAAGCACGTGTACACAGGCAGCTGTGCACCACTGTTAGACTCCACCCTCTGCAGGATAAGTGGGGATTGGCATGTTCTCTGCCTGTCAGAGCAGTTTCATCTGCTCAACAGTGCGACAGCTGGGCAGAGCTTTCTTCACTCCGCCCATATGAGAGAGAGAGAGAGGGAGGGAGAGAGAGAGAGAGAGAGAGGGAGGGAGAGGGAGGGAGAGAGACAGAGATGATACACGGAGAGACCGAATGAGAGGAGGGACATGGCGGCGTGGCCACAGCTTCCTCACTGCGGCTGGGCGCAAAGCAAACGTTGGCACATGAGTTAGCACTGACATAACTGTTTTAAAGAGTGGCCTAACACATTAAAGATGTGCGGCTGGCTCGCCTACTTTCTCCCTTTACTCTTTACGGCGTCAACACCGAGCAGTAATGGGAGGAAGGGCATAAGACGAGTAATTTATGTGTGGAGGAGATGCCTGAGATGAGCCCTCCCTGCGGGATTAATGGGAGTCTCTGTCTCTGTTCACGGGAAATATGAAAGGCCCTTTGTTGGTAAAGAGCTTGCTGCTGCCAGCAAATAACCCCCCCACCCCCCCCACCCCCCATCATATCGAAATCCCCCAACCTCTAAATTCATTGCCTCCTCCGCTGCTCATCCTTCACCCCTCTTTTTTTCCCCGTGAAGCCGATGTGTTTTCTGTCAGAGTCGCTCACTTACGATTCCACATCGTACCTGTTGTACCAGACGCCCAGGAGAGACGAGTCTTTGTTGTTGCTATTCACTTTCCTCGCCAGAGATCCGGCCGCTGGGTGAACTGAGGGGAGACTCGGAGAGCGCAGGGGGGAGCTTCACCTTTGATGCCACGCTCCATTTCTCTTCCTTTGCCTGTTTTCTGTCGTCGTTACTTAATTCTGAGAGTCCTTGCCCCCTCGGGCGGGGGGCAGTTAGTTTGCCGTGGTTAATGTGTGACCAGCAGGACCGTGCTGGTGGTTGCGGTTTATTTTTAGCCGCGGTGCCAGTGTGTGTTGGTCTGCATGATGGCTAAACACACCTCCTTGGGCACCGCTAAATAAAGAATGGGCTATCAGTGAGGGGAAATGACTGTTAGACACTTCACAGGCAGTGTGTCTTTCATCAGGTCACACGTTGGTCTCCTCACACCTGCATCTCAAGACAGGGGGGTGAAAGGCTGTTGGCAGGTGTTAATTGCTATAAAAAAAAAGGCTTGAGAAAACAAGATATATATATATATGTGTGTCTGTGTGTCTGTGTGTGTGTGTGTGTGTGTGTGTGTGGAAGGGTGTATATAGCACCCTTGTTATTCTCTGAGATGCTCTCTAAACTTTTTTTTATTTCATTTTGGAACTGTAATTATCTAAACCACAGTAATAACATCCTTCATCACCCATGGTCCTCTTTTCTTCTGCTTTTCTTTAGATTCAGTATAGAACTATCATTCATGCTGTAGGCTTTGCAGATTGATGTGTTTGTACAAAAATGCATTGTTCAGCAAGCACAAACTTTCCAATGCGTGTCGCTCTCTTACGTCCAGCAATTCAGCCTTACTAATTTCTCGTTTGCACATTACTTCATTAGAACATCTGCGTCACACTTGAAATGATCTGAATACGTGATGAAACGGTTGCCTCGTTTTTTTTCTTCTCACAAACGCCAACGTTTACCTAAATATGCCAAAAAATCCTTGACATGTTGAGCTGTCTATGATAGTCAGAGCCATACTTGCCTTCCCTGCCTCAGGACAGAGAAAGCAGAGCGTATGTCGGCTCCCATTAACTTCCCTGAGCTGTCGCCAATGGATTTGACATGGATAAGGTGGTTTTGTTTGTAATGAAAGGGGGAGGGGACGTAATAAAGGCAGGAGACCCCCAGCTGAAAAAAGGGACGGGATCAGGGAGGGATGGGGAGAGGAATGAGGAACTTAAATGAAATGCACTCAATTCGGCAAAAGCCGTTGTCAGGGGCAACAACAATGTTTTTTTTTATAACTTACCCCCCCCCCCCCCCCCCTCTTTTTTTTCCCCCTTCTCTTTTTTACCCTGAAACTCACACGCAGGCATAAAGTGGGGTTGGATAAGATCTTTACATTGAATGGATGGAAGAAAATACACACATCGGATGCCTTACAATTGATGTATGATTGAGTTTAGATGGAGTGCTGCTGTAATGAGCCTCATTGTTTCATGTTATTCTCTGCTTTAATTGAAATACTGAAGACGCCAGTCATTTGTTTAATTTACTAGACTGGGAACCGATGGCTGGGCTGGCATGGTCGGAGGACTTTAATGGCCTTCCTCTGGAAAGGATAACGCTTATTAGGTCTGATGGGCCTCCTGTCTCACATAACCTAATGTGGCCACGATAGACAGGGGGTTCTTGGTTTGGATCCATTGGAACTACAAATCGCAGCATATTCTCAGGCTCCGCACTATGTAATTGTCCATTAAGGGCTGGGCTTCTAGATGGAAGGGCCAGATGTCCCTGATGTAGCTGAGGATCCAATGTCGGCTCTTGAAGCAACAGGCAGTTAAAAGGAGTGGGCACACAGGGTGGACATTGCCCCTCATTAAAGTGACCTGCTCTCTGCTAACAGACCCATAAAACCCCTTTAATGTTCTTAGCAGAGGAGCTCCACAATTTGACCGCTGTAAAAAAAAGGAACGGGATTCCGCATGAATTTCTACGCTGTTGCAGCTCATGGCACCGGCTGTCCGTCCATGTTGAAATCCAACCGCTGGGCGCCACTCCCTTGCAGTTTGGCGCGTTCCATATGTTGCGTTGATCTTAAAGGCTCGGCTCCCATTGGTCTACTCGAGCAGTAGACCTTGGTCTGATCGAGTGGAACAATGATAACATCAAACGTCTATATTTGGACTGAGATCACATGACCCGTGTGATGTTACCCCGTTTGATTTATGACGCAAACTAGATTTCTCATGTCTCCACCTCATTTCTCATCCTTCGTTCCTAGTAAACACACGCGAGGTGTCGTTTAGTTCCACGAAAATGAGTGTCACGAATCGGCGATTAAATTCAGCGCAAGCAAGATTTTGAGAACGGCGCGTTAGTGTCATACTGTACATGCATGACGGCACCCATTGCTCTCTGCACACCCTATCTCTTGTTTGTGTTTGGGCTGTAAGCCCCACGCACAGCTGCCACCAGGGCATGTCTGCGGGGGGAGCGCTGTAATGCCGATGACCTCCTAATGTGAATTCCAGTGAGGCAGAAAGGCAAATGTTTGTGCTTTCAGGTCCTCCTGGTATCCCGGGTCGCTACAGCTGTCATATTATCCCCTTCCTGCAAAGACCTTCAAGCTCCGAGCGCTGCAGAATAGCTGCTAGCATCCCAGCTGCAGCCGCTTTGAGATGTGTGCTTGCAGTTTGACTGAGGCCTGCATACGTGATTTATCAGGCTCCTGGGCACAATAGCCCTCTTTGAGGTGTAAGCAAGTCCCAACTGGAAATCAGCAACTTCAGGTTTCAAGAACAGAATCGGATTGAATGCCTTTCAAACACGGTGCTCTCCCATTAGCGTGAAATGTATTTTGTGGGGGCTTTACGTCTTTAGATGATATACTATAATTGTTCCTCCTGCCCTCAGTATTTGGATGATGTACAGGAGCCATCCCTGCTGTCGTGTCTTTAATTTCATTGTTTCCTTTTGGTGAGACGGTATAGCCTTGTTTGTATGCCGGTTAGAATGCCAGAGGAAATTTTATTTACGCTTTCTCGCTGGTTGAAGTTGTGTTTGCCAGCACGGTGCAAATGTATCCTCTCTTTGCCAGTCTGCAGGAATTTCAATATGCTCCTTTCCTGATGGATGGGTCTTTTAATGTGACAGCTGAAAGAAGCCCCACGGTTTCTGCCACAGACCAGGATACAATAAAAGGGCGACCAGTAGAGCTCGGACTTTTAGCCCCTCCCATTTTCTCTTTGTTTCATGTGGTTTTTTGGCCCTATTGTGTTCAGTCTCTTCTCATCTACGGCTCTCCATTACAGCCAGAAACGGTTGAAAACCGATATGCAGACTCAGGCCGTTTCAAGTAACAGTGCAGAGGGAGAGAGATACTTTTGATTGTTGGTCAATAACAGGATGGAGTGGAGGTATGTGCATAGGCACATTGGGCCCAGGGAGGAGCCACTCTCTCCTTTGCTGCTAGGCTAACAGTATTAGGCTCTTACACACAGTAAGTCCTAGCTCTATGGGATTGGGATGTGGATGACCTTTGACCACTCTACATCCACAGTTTTATCACAATTATGCAATTATATCATTGTTTCTCCCGATTTTTGTGATTTGAAGTGAGTGTGACGTGTCATTTAGTTGAGAACCTGACTTCTTTTGCACTGTTGTTTTGGCAGTGGTTGGGTAGGTAACCAGATCCCACCCTCTACCCTCCAAATAGCGCTGTTGTCCCTGCACACTAAAGGTGGGGTGGGGGGCGTGTAACACAAGATGGAGCAACAGGCTGAGGTTCACGGACAACGCCCTTTCCCAGACTGTATCTCGCGGTATCAACTGACCTGCATTAGTTTTACATTTCGCTCCAGAGACACAAAGTTGGAAGATGCTGGGTTTGTTGTTGGTTTAGGGATAGTGTGCCACTCGGAAGCGTCTCTGCTTTTATGGTAGGGAAATGATGGATGGATGTGGCCATACATACACACAGTAGAGTGTCAGTGTGTCTTCATGTCAGGACACATCCAGGATGCTTTTATTGTGTTTCTGATGAATACGGCATCTGTGAATGTATGGGGCCATTTCTTGTTTTGAAAAAAAAGAAGAAAAAAAAGTCTGCTGATCTTGATTCAAACCATATGCTGAACCATCAGTGGCATCAGCAGACACAGCTGGCCGGCAGCCTGCGGTATCATGTAATGGCATGTTTGCCACATTTTTCGCCGGACTTGGGAATTCTGCCACCGTCATATCCATATCACCCCTAACTAATGATTTGCTCTTGGGTGTCAAAACGGACAGTGACAAGCAAAAGTGGTCAGAGTCTCACTTTGCAGAGAAAACAATGGTATAGCCACAACGATCAATTGCATATTTTGGTGAGTAACGAGGGTCTCTGCGGTAAGTATGTGAAAATGCAAGCTGGATGTTATTAGAAGATGGTGTCCGTTGTTGAGGAGCATCTCTGTTACACTTGTGCGTAGCTTGAGCGCGATACTTACAGTTTCCAATGGCAGTGAGGTGGCGACAATGGCCAACTGCCCTCAGCACCGACCATTATCAACTCTAACGCGCTGGGATATTAAAGTTTGTTTTACTACTCCCATCAACAGCCATGTAGAGCGGTAGACGTGTGTTATTGAATTCTCATTATCTGAGTTATTAGACTGCACATCTTGAGTGTCCCATGTATATTGCCACATCTGTCCGGTGTGATCCTAGTGGAAATAGAGCAGTGGAGATTATATTGGTTAATAAGCGGCTGTGTGTTACCTGTACCACATGAGATATGAAGAAAACAACCATGATGTTATTATTGTCTTTATTATGACCCCCGGACTGCTCGTCTGAGTGAGTATATCCATCTGAAAAGGAAAAAAAAGGAAAAAAAGTTTTATCAGCCAATGAAAATGATGTGATTAAGCCAGGGGGAAAAAAAAAAGGAGAAAAAAAATTAATTCCCGTACCACTCCACTGAATCAGAGGCATGTGGTTGAGTGGAGAACAGGCTTGGATTAGGAGTCCCTGTAAGTAATAAAAAAAAAAAGTCATGCAGCCCCTCATCATTCCTGTTGGTCGGTTCATGCACTTCTAAAAAATAGAATGAATTCCAGTCATGGGAATTGCTATTCGTATACCTGCAGGCACAAACCAAAGAGTTTTAAAGAAAATAGGACCCCACCTGGAACAATTTAATCCTCTAACAGTTTCCAACAGTGCGGCCGTGCTGCATCATATGCCTGTTGGCCAGTTGTTGTCAATTTTGTCCAACCCTTGCCCTATACCTGGTAATAAGAAAGCGCATAAATGTCCATCAAAATGGAAATGACATTTCCCTGACAAAGTAAGGTGCACCTTTTCCCTTGTCGGTTTGTAAGCTGTTGCAAATAACAGTGTCTCAGCTGTGTAAGAAAGCCTTTGTGCCACTTCTCAAACGCAAGATTTTATTGTGGGATTAATTCTTGAATGGTTTTCAGAATCAACTTGTCTCTATTTATGTATATGTGAAGGAAGACAGCGAGGCAAACAGGGCAACACATTGGGAATTGGGTGGTGGATTAGGGTGCAACAGTGTGGTTTGATGTTTAATCACTCCTCACGCGCAAAGCCGTTCGAAGTGGGATAGAAAGGCTTTTCAGTAAGCTTTAATGGTAGTGGGATGTCTTTCTGGTAAATCTTGCCTCTGTCGGCGTAACGCACTGAACCTGCATTTTTTGTTTGCCTGAGAGCTTCCAGTGAAGCAGAATGATGGGAAACCCAAGACCAAACATAGCACCTCCCTTCCCTCCCTCTCATCTGCCCCTTCTGCCCTTTTTTCCTGGCTCTGCGAGGTTACTCGGGTGAAGGCACTATGATCGCTTGAATTTTTCAAGACTAAAAGCCCCCCGCTTCCCAACTGTGTCTACGCGCCGTCAAACCTCGCCTGATGGCATTGTGTGCTTGGGCAATCATTATTTCACGTACAAGACAAAACAAAAACAGGCTCCCCCCCGCCCCCCGCCCCCCGCCCCCCTTCTAATTCACACGGCAGAAATGGAAAGGACAGTGAATCGGCATGCCGCTCACTTTACCACTGAAAGGTCACGAGGAAAACGCTGCCGATTGTTTCCCTCAGCGGCGCGAGGGGAGGTGTGCAAGAACAACAGGAGCCGTCCGTGGCCATTCACATGTTGGTGCCACCCGCTTGTCAGTGCTGCCACCGTTGATGTTCGTACGGCCCTGACGAGCGTCGCCATCGCTACGAGGCGACGGCGTATTCCCACAAGCCGCAGTGTTCAAAACCCCATGGTCTGGAAACAGTTGTGCAGGTGGTCTTTCCAAGCGGAGACAGATTTGTACTCGGGCACGCTTGTGGTTTGGTTTTGCGCTGCAGACAAACCGAGGACAGATGTGTTCGAAGTCGTGCTCGCCCGCCCCCCCCGGCCCCCCCGCTTCCTCCTTCCCACACACCCTCAGTGATCGGCTGTTCCCTCCCTCCTTCGTTCATGTTCCCTTAATCTGGGACTCATTGTGTCTGTAATAAAGCACAGCTGCACAGATCCTTCCCTGAACCCACTCAGTTCAGCTGATTACATGGGAGTAAGAGGGCTCTCCCTCTCGTACAGTCTCGTCACTCTCTCTCACTCACACACACACACACACACACACGCACACACGCACGTACACAACTGTTCCTCTGCCGGTCCCTTAACACGCATGATGCGTGTGAGCACTTCCACGCGCTGGACTGATGCCGAGACTAATTGTTCATACCTGATGTGGTGTTTATACGGGACGACTGCTCACATAGCAAGCACGTCTGCTTCTGATGAGCACCTGAGACTAAATCCATACCATCATTTCAGAGCGAATGCAGATTTATCAAATGTGCTCATCGAGTATTCTATTAATATTCCCGTTTACATGTCGCGGGGCAAAGTCTTATCAAGGCTTTCAGACACGCACTGAACTCTGAATAATCACCCTGGTATTCTCCAGAGAGCTTGTTTGTGAGAGCACAAACGGCTGAGTCAGATATTCTGAGTGTTTTTGGAAATGTATTTTGCCAGGCTCTCGAGTAAAATCCTTGGAGTGTCCAATGTGCCCATGAAAGACAAAAAAAAACCAAAACCAGCCAGAGAGTCCCTTTTGGTATTAGCCGTAAGTGAGGTTGATGGTATTTTCATCAAGCCAAAGCTGAAGCAAACAAAGTATGAAAATTGCAAACGTCCTATGATGTAAAAGAGGCATTCTCATTTCACATTTGATCTCCACTGCAGAAGTCGGACGCCAAGTCCAGTCCTTTTCATCTGTTGTTGCTTCTTCACGTTCAAAGGCTAAGCGCTAGTATAGAAAGCCCTCACCCAGTTATGCTGACACTCTGGAGGTCATCTGAAAACTGCATTGGACTCATAATTACATCCACCACATCATGCGTTCTGGAACATCCCTTTCAAAAAAATAAAAAAAATTTAAAAAATCACCATTGCAAATGCATGCGCTCATCCAAACGCTTCATTATTAAAGGTGCAGTGTAGTCGATTCAAGTGATACAAGCAGAAGAAACAGTATACTGTGTCATAGTCCATTTTCCACTCACATTCCCAGGAAATGTTTGCACCAGCACTTAATTTCCCGGGGCAAGAAGAAGCCGAGGGCCTTTTGATCAGCGCGCCACTGACTAGCTGCTTGTGCCACTTGACAGTCTTACCCCTTTGCGACGATTGTGGTCCTTCAGCGTCTTTGTTGTCGTGTTTTGATTTTTATAACCTCTTGTGGATTCGCTTTGGTGTGTGCGCTGTATTTAGCACCACCAGCTTCACCGGCGGCTTCGTACCCATAAACCCGGCTGCTTCGAGTTCCGCTGAACTCCTTCTCCTGCAAATATGCTCAAAACAGCCTGGACCTCGTTGTCCACCCACTTCTCTCTCACACACACACACACACACACACACACACACACAATGTATTTATATTATAATGTATTACAGTAATGAAAACAATTCACACATTCAAGTCATTATATACCCACTAACGGATCACTACGAGTATTTTCCGCTGGAAATGGAAATTATTTAATCCAAATTACACACTGCACTTTTGAATTCAGAAGACTGTGCCATAGAACACTGCTTTAAGTTTTTGCTTATCGCTCGTTAATTACATATTGAAATTCACAACACGGATTGCAGATAGTTCATACCATATATTTTGTGATCTGGAGGAATTCTGGATGATGAAACATTTTTACCATTAGAGTAGTATGTAGTTTTTACAGGCCCGGCTGTGTTAAATTGCCTCTGCTCTGAAATGAAAAGAAGAAGTCATGCATACGAAAGTGAGCAGCCACTAATAGAACGATATGTCTCTCCTGCAAATTGATGCTGCGTAGCCGAGTCAGGCGCTGAACGTCTGTATTACAGAGGACCAAAAAAAACAAAAAAAACAAAAATAAAACAGGGATCAATAGAGGCTCTGAATTGTGCACAAGACACCTATATCACACAGACAAGCTCCTCCATGTCTGCATTGTGGATGCTTGGATTTAAAAAAAATTTTTTTTTTACCAACCTCTTCGTGTAGCCTCCCGCGGAGCACACATTCGTGTGATCAATTTGAAAATATGATTCATCCAGCCCTAAGACACAGGAATGAATTGCCACAGGCAGGTAGCTGTTATGGGTTCCATCCATCTGCCTCCTCCCCCTTTTACTGTTCCATTCAGTTCATCCCTCTTGAGCTCCAACCGTGGGGGAGGGTCAAGCAGGTCAAAGTAGGTTAGTGGCGAGTTGCATTTGTCATTTCTGCTGCAGCTCGATGGCCCAGGGAGCGGACGCGATGCAAAGGGATGAGCTCAGTTTGACACATTAAAGACAGCGTTAGTGAATTTATACAAATGCCTGCTTCCCTACTTGTTTGCTTTTCTCTGACTGGAACAGCACATAACAAGCTGCCATGTGTCTGTAAAGCCATGTATGTGTTCGATATGAAAGCTTTTGAGGGGGGAACACTGAGCTTGCCTTTAATCTTCTGTCTGTGTGTTTTTCTCCCTCTTTTTTTTTTTTTTTAAGCAGGAGCTAATTGTGCTTCGAGTGGAATTTGACACGTATTGATTCAAATGTGCAATAGCAAATGCCCCCCCCCCCCTCCCCATGTATTGGCAGCTCCCCTAATCCCTCTCTTTGAAGAAGCCTTATTTTCTCCTTGCTGTCATTGTCTTCAAGATGTTTTTTTTTGTTTTTTGAGGTGGAGGCAGGTTTCTAAACCCAGGGACTTTGCTGAAATTGTTTTCAAACACATTGCTCAAAACATGTTGCATCAGGTAAGTGGGTGAAATGATGACAATGGACGGGGGCTGTGCCTACACGTACCCTTCCGCTGAAATTAACCATCGGCCAAAAACAAGGGCATGCTTGCCACTTCAGCCGTTCTCCCTGGGCGAGGTGGCCAGTGCCTTACTTGCCCCACTCGCCTTACTGCCATTTATCCTAAAAAAAATCAGTTTGGGAGGACAAACGTTTTCCCTTATTTGCTAAAACTAGCTATCAGGCTATATAACTTTTTTTTTTTTAAATCATTCGTTTTTTTATTCAGATACAGGTCCTGCAAGTATGGTAGACTGTCAATGCTACTCCATCACATAAAAAGGTCACACTGCTGGATAATCATATCTCCAAATTGCAAAGCCTTGCTAAAATCCTTGAATCTCATTTATTTATCTTATTTATCCTACATCTTCATTTTGTTTTGTACTCAAACTCTATTTTAAGCACACACCAGCCGGGTTTTTGAAAAAACGCCGCGCCATTTCCACTGCAACGTTGATTCAGAATGACACTATTTGAGCTTTGCAGAATAAAAAAACATCGCACAGCTCTTTTATTGATCTTTTTCCAAGGCTGTTGACACAGTTGATCATACTTTGCCAATACGGAAACTGCACAACCTGGGCTTCGATGAGGTGTCATGTTAATGGTTTGAGCTGTGTCTCACGAACAGACAGCAACCGTCTGTCCACCGGTCCTGTTAAATCCAACTTTGCTCATGCAAATGGCCTGGAGGCCGAGTGGAGGATTTCGCAATGCGTCGGCACGAGCGGCGGAACAGAGCGCGCCGTATATATTGTTTGTATTTGTGCTCAGTTACTCATTTTTTCCTTCCTTGGCGAGAGATGCAAAAGCAGCTGCTGTCAGCCTCATCTTCCTTTGTCTGCTGCTTTGTTCCATGACCAAAGAGGATTCACATGCCTTCTCCTTGTGTCTCCCCATGCCCTGACTCCTGCAAAGAGGGAAAAGGCACAGAAGCAGGAATTCTATTAGCTTTGTTCTCAAAAGCTCACTGTGAACTTGTGACTGTGCCACACAAGGCGTAATGCCTCCCCCGAATACGGGCCCAGTTCTTCATGCATTTCTCTATAGCTTTTTATTTTACATCTCACATTGTAGGTGAGTGCATCACGTCTTTTCTTTTTACTGACAAGCTGCATTGTTTGACACCCCCCCCCCCCAAACCCCCTCAAAACACTTTCTCTATCCAGTTTAAATTGGTGTACTCTTGCAGTGTGTGTTTGTGTGTGTCTGGTTAAAAAAAAAAAAGAAAGAAAGAGTGAAGGGGTGTTGAAAAGAAAGGACATGTTTGTGTGGTTAGGTTTGTAATTGGATGCAGTGGAGTGTATCAATCTTGACCCGCGCCACTCATTTGCATGGATTTGACTGACAACAGAGCTATGTAAAGCAGGCACAGAAAGTATTCAAAATGGAGGTAGATGAGCAGAATCAAAATGCATTTTCTTCCCTTTTTATATCTGGCACTCAAATGATCACTGCTAAGAAAATAAATACATTTTCAATCACATTTAAAAAGCACATTAACGACCCAAGCCATGGTCTTATCTACTGGCATGTTTGTTTTGTTCGTTTAATGAAATAGTTTCACTGTAGATTCACGATCCACCTTAACAAATAGTGTCATCGTCACCCGGCAATCGACTAAAAATGAAATTAAAAAGGAGGCAGAATTAACAAAAACAAACAAACCCAATTGTCTGAATAAAATGAACACATTGCTGCGTAGCTTTTAATCCACCAATGTTTTTCTACGATCCAGAGACACTATTTTTTCGTTTCTTTTTTTTTTAAACACCCACTGCTGCGACCAACGTTCACATATGCATATGACTCAGTGAACAGCTAGTGGGGTGTTGTGCACCTAAATCGGAATATGTCTCATATTCGAGGATGCAAACTTGTCACCTTTCGTCTAAAAATCGAACCTGAATTCAAAATAGGTCATTTATGTGTTTTATGGAGATCGAGCTGTTTTTGAAGGAAGGAGGAAGAAGGGGGGGGGGTTGTTTTTGAGGCGATCCAGATGGCGAGGCTGTAGGATTAGTATGTGCTGTATGGCTATGCAGATATGAAGGGAAGGCGCCTCTTACCACTGTCATGCGTATTTCTCCACGGTGGCAGGATCCGATTCCCCACAGCATTGAACGCAGCCCATGTCATGGACTGTTCCTCTGAATTGAATCACATTCTAATTTACAACTCTGCTCATTTTTTTAATTTTTTTTTATCAAATTGATAATGTGCCTCTGGCTTCCTGAGTGGTCACTCTTTTGGGAAATGCCTTTGTCTCTTTGAACATTAATTGGCACAACCTTTCTCCACTGCACATCAAGGTTGAGGTGAACCGTGTGGCCTTTGGGATCGTCTTGTCTCTCTATGTACCTGCAATAGATTTCCTGTATTTGCAAAGATGCAGTGTATTTGTAGCTTACAACGTATGATAATCAAGTTCTTATTTATTGATTCTATAATTGGTCATAATCAACACAAATGTATTTCCATATAACGTGCTGTTTTACATTGTCTGACCTTCGTATTTTGCGTGGAAGCATACATTCTCACCGCCCTGAGGTAAAAGTGAAATAGTCTCATCAGCTAATGGTTAACCCCGCTGCTCCATGGCCTCGATCTTTTCACTTAGATTCTATTCCAAAGAGAAGTGTACCGCGGCATTCATAGAAATCTCTACTTTAGAAGTAGACCTGAGGTAAGGCATGAACAAAGCCATATCTGTGTTTTAAGTTAAAATAAAAACTTGTGACATGGCACACCACATTTCCAATTTCCTAAAGCGACTCTCCCATCTGTTGAGGCCCCTCCCGTGGTACGCCAGCTAATATTTTCGCATCAAATACCCAACTGTTGTTTGCCTGAATGGGGACCGAAAAGTAAGTAACAATCAACTTCAGCAAAAGCATTTTGTGACGAATGAAAAAGGAAAAACCCTCAAACCCGGAGCATTATTCTTTTCTCTGCTGTCAATGAGTGTGGAGAGGAGGCTGAATACAACTTGTTTGTCTTGTAGCTGTGCGAATGACAAATGTGTGAATACTCAGGAGCTGATTGACAGAATATTGTTTTCTACATCCACTCCTAAACAAACTGTTGTTGGAGCATTGTCTGTCTCACTCTAGCCTCATTCAACCACAGAGACACACCAGCAGTGTGTTTTCAGCTCTGATAGCAACGCTCCTCTCTTTCTCGGTGTGTATCTCATCGCAGACCGTCCTTAAGTGATTGTTGATGCAATTTCCATAAACATGCTATTCTGGCTCAGCAAAATGGGAAAGATGCAATGCCAGTGCTGACACATAAAGTATTGTCTCAGCCAGTGCTGAGACACCGGCTGGCAGTGTTTGAGTGATACTATTTTCTATGGACAGAGACAGTGCGGCTGTGAGATGCGGCCTAAATTCACGTGACTTCAACATTTTGCACTTGATGCAAGCAGAGAGCATCGCTGACATCACTGCATAAGTCGGCCGTTCGGTTATTTCACCCAAAGCCCTCATCTCCTCGGAACAATGGCTGGCATAGCTCTGGCCAGAGGGATGTAATTTGTGCTTCTCCGCTCGTGTGATGTGAAAAATAATCTTATAGGAGCCAGTGAACATTCCAGCGGAGGTTACTGCATCACTGGTCAGCGCCTCCTGCTTTGTCTCTTTGATTTTTCTGATGGTATTTCCTCAGAAATGATCAAGGGGATGAACTAAATGGCTCTGAGCCTTTGCGTCGGAGATCAAACGGAACCAATAATGTCACATTACAGGTTTCACTGAGGCAGTTTTAGTGCCTGGCCCCTCGTGATTGGGCACTTCACAAAATATCATTCCACAGGCACGAGGGCTTGCGGTTATCAGCTGATGTTGCCATTGGCTGTGTCACTTTTGTGCAGGTATTGACCGTAGCGCAGAAAAACAATGGGAAAAGAATCCCCTAAACCACCAGCTATTTCATCTGATCGAAGCCAGTTGTAATCTGTGTGTATCAATAGGCCTGTGCTCGATTTAGTGTTTAGCGCCACTGTAGGACTGTACGAAAGGGATGGAATGGATGTGGGTTCGTTCATTTAAAAAGCCCCGTCACTTCACAAAGCTCCGTCTTTTAAGCAGCGCCTCTGTGAATGTGAAATAATTGAATGTGATCGATACTTGCTATATATTCACCTCACCTCATAAGAGATGAGTGATACTGCCCAGTGGAAAGTGCAGCATACACAGCATGTATGGTGGTGATGGGGTGGAGTGTTTTCCTAAGTGTTTATTGCCCTGGTTCACGGGCGGCAGAGAGCGACCCCGTAGTGCAGAGGCAATGAAAAGTGATAGACATCTGAAGTGGAATCACAATTATGCACAAACCTATTTCTGAAAGGGTCTCAAGTTTCTCGGCCTGCCTTTGTCCTCTGCACTCGAATCCCATCATTACACTCACCCACTTTCACCCGCGTTCGGTCGCCATCGCCACTCAGTGCTTCCGCCCATTAATCACCTGAACCAC
>JAFBJT010108346.1:0-15606 GCA_016785325.1 Chascanopsetta lugubris
AGATTATCGCCAGCTTTTAAAGGTGCAGTGTGTACGATTTGGGTCATTTGTGTCACTTCTAAATATATTACAAAACAGTGACATACTGACATTTTCTTAAATTTCTAATCAAACAATTACCTACCTAACCTTTTCATGAATTTATAACCACCTAAATCTTTTTTTTTTCCCATTACCCAAAAACAAGCCCATTAATGTATATCTTATTTTAAAGTAGTAAAAGTGGACGTACGAAACATCATTTGAGTTTTAGTGACAGCTGAAGTCGACCACAGGTTCTCCTGCACGTTCAGAAGGGTGAGGGTGAGGCGATGGATATACGACGCGCGACTTCACCTCTAGAGGTCACCAAATCGTACACACTGCCCCTTTAACATGGAGCATGATTAAGAACGCCCCCCCCCCCACCCCAACACCCTTTAAGTAAAAGTTCTAAACGGAGCGATGCTGCAATCAGTCCAGGATTACTGCCTCCACTTGTACAGTGTGTGGCAAAAGGCAGCCTGAGGTAAGATTAACTTGCAGCGTTATGTAACGCAGATGTTAGAAGATGTTCTCCCTGTTCTCTGTGCTGTCCCTTTGTTGTTGCCTGCGCGGGGATATATCCGTCCCCGGCTCCTTCCTTCCTGCACTCTGCGCTCCGTTTCATTTTTATTCATTTTTATTTTTCTTTTGACGTTAACTCGCACGCACGTGGCTTCCGCGACGATGCGCGACGCGGGTGCGTGTATTTTTCATGACCTTTTGATTATTCATTTGTGTTCATCCCGCAGTGCTGTCGCGAAAAGCCAGCATATTTTTGCAGATGCGATAAGGGGCGGGGCCTCCCGGCCGCCACGCTGTAAATAAGCTGCCTCTCGCTGGGCATGGAGATGTACAGAGTCCACACGCAGACTCTGCCGATCATAACATTTAAAGGTGCAGTGTGTGAGGTCGTTTTTGTCACATCTATCGGTCGACAAAAATATTGCAAAACAACTACGTTCAATTATGTTTGTACGGTAGCCCAGAGTTGACGCACCAGCCGTCTTTTGCGTTTTGATGGTAACTTCTTCTTTGCTTGTGTCCTCTTGCAGCTTTACCCACAACTGAAAGACCCCCCCACCACCCTTCTATTCAACAGGCGCTCACACACACACACACTCACACACACACACACACACACACACACACACACACACACACACACACCCTCCCTCCACATAATCTATAATTTAGTGTCAGGTAGAGTGATGGAGGCAGGAGCGGGTGCACATCCCCCCCCCAAGCATCTCAGAGCTGGGGCTGATCAAAGCACTGGTGGGGGGGGTGGGGGGCTCAGAAGGTCACATGTGCACTAATCAAAGGTGGTGTGAGGTATCATCCTCTCTTCCTTAAGAATTCTGCCTGCACACTCTCTGACCCGCTCACCTCACCTTTGAATGTTTTTAGTCGGGCGCGTGTGCAGCCGTCAGCTGCCGCGAGTAAGTATTTTCACACAGTGACGAGGAGGAGGAGGAGGAGGAGGAGGAGGAGGAGGAGGAATAATAATAACAACCACCTGCCGCTGAACAAAACGGGACGGCTCGTGCCGCGGTGCAGATGTGGAACGCGTGCACTCGGCGTCTGTTTGTGTGCGTCTG
The DNA here is from genome assembly GCA_016785325.1 of Chascanopsetta lugubris. Lineage (NCBI taxonomy): Eukaryota > Metazoa > Chordata > Actinopteri > Pleuronectiformes > Bothidae > Chascanopsetta > Chascanopsetta lugubris. The sequence goes on from JAFBJT010108346.1 coordinate 1,623, forward strand.
CAACAAAGCGTGCCAGCGTTTGTCGTAATTAGACGCAATGAAGAGGCACTTGTTAAGTCGAATGCAGCACATTGAGCGAAGAAAGACGATTTGCAGGCGGCGCTCGTGTGAAACGAGGAGCAAAGTGCTCGTTCCAAGCTCGTTTAGGGCAACGCGACTTCTTTTGACGCGCGAGTTCAAAATGTGGCGACGCTTTGAAACGTTAATTCATGCGGAAAAGAGGAAACATGATGTGCAAAAGACAAGAGAAATCTAAGTAGAAAAAGGAAGGAAAAAAATCTGATAAAAAAGGAAAACAATTCAAGAAAAAAAAGAGAGAAATCTATTTCACAAAGTATCATGGAAATCTGAGTTTGTTTGTGTACAATCGACACAGTATGAAAAATCAAACATCCCCGGCGAAGGTAATGACTGCCTCAGTTATTCCATGCCGGCGTCGCCCGCACCTCTTACTTAGCGGCCGCGTAGCCGCCCGGAGCCCCCCACCACAAATCACCGCCGCCTTCCGGTGAGAGATGAAAAGCCATTAGGGGGGAGAGTTACCTCTCAGGTGGGTTAACTAACAACTCCTGCTGTAGATGTTGTGTCTCGCAGCGAGCCCGCCGGTGCGGCTTTTTGTTAGAGTGGCCTCTTTGGACTCCGTCTCCCCAGGCAAAGAGAGAGGAGTCAATATAAAGTAATCAGAAAGTGGCATGTCCTCCATTTGCCTGTGGACAGGCCCAAATGAATGCAGAGTCTGGCCCCGGCCTCGGTTTGGCGGCTGAGTCGTTTGTCACCCGAACACTGAGAGGGCAGGAGAGTCGCAGGCGGGTTATTTATTTATTTATTTATTTTGCCCTCAAGGGGCGTCGACTAATTTCAACAGAGCTTATTGTGTTAATGCGCCGATGTGACTGTGTGAGTCGCCATGGCAACAGGTGAATGGAGGCGATAGCGACGGAGTTTAGATGAGCACACCTGCTGTCTCAGGTGTCGTGCTGTGTCTTAAGCACCGCGAAGTTTCGTTGTTCGCTCTTTAATGGGATTTAAAACGTGTGTAAGGTGTGAAAACACTTTATTTTCTTTGATACTTAATTTGTTACAATGTTCACATGCTGATTGCCATCAATTGATGGAGTAGACGGGAGGTGTACACTGCTGTAGCACAGACAATAGGGGAAGTTGAATAATATATAATAAATCATAAATTCAATTATGATTGTAAAAATCATAACAACAAAGATAATTCATTGTATAATGGTAAATTATTTTAAAAAAAATTATTATTGATGTTGTTGTGGTTATTGTTCGTTAAAGAGTCACTGAATTATAAATGATAATATTCGTTATTGTTATTATTTCACTTTTTGAACCGCGCTTCCAATGTGCTTCATAAAATAAGAAACTCAGCACACAACACATGACATCAAAGACAGCAAAAACAGTTATATGCAAATATAAACAAGATAAAAAGAAATGTACTAATAACAAAATGAAGAAATACCTGATGGCTAATTCAAGGATAGCTCGTATAAGCATGTTTTTTTGAAAGGTTCCTCTGCAGACCTGATGGTTTAGGGCGAGAGCTGTCCTCCCAGCGCTGTCCCCTCCACTTGGCCCCCTGTTGACACGTGAACAGGAAGCAGACTCTCCCCGTGTCTCCGAATGACTGCGCGGCACATTGAACGTATAAGCCTGCCTGTGTCTCAGACTCATCACGGTGTCTATATCCTCACTGTGGTTATATATGCTAATGAGCTCTGATCCATATTAACCCCCTCAGTCCCAGCGGGCTGCGCTGTTCCGCCCACTGTTTAAGAGGCTGGCACACCAACTGAATACACAAGCATCCTCGTGTCAGTCAACATATAATTATCGCCGGCCCTGACTGAGCCCGGGCGCCGGGTCGTAACTCCTCCTGTCGCTTTGTAACATCTGCACATAAAGTTTACTTCTCCTTCGTCTTAACAAGAAAAGAGACTGTAAAGAGTTTTTCTGAATAACTGCCGCTGGTAGTTTATTGGTAATTGGCTTTCACTGCACTGGAAGTGGGAGGGGTTTGAAATGTTATCCGTTTTTGTTATTCAGCGGCTGTAATGTAAGAGAAGATAATTGCTTCAGTGTTTTTATTTTTATCCATTGTGGAAAAAGACTGAGGGACACCGTCTTTACGCTAATTACCAAAGTATCGTTAGGGTTGATATGCAGCCATTGTACAAAGTATGTTCTTTGGCATTTCACGGCCAAAGAACTCTATGTAAATAAATGAAATGTTAATTGAATAAATAATAAAACAATAAGCAAATAATATCAATGAGTTCTGCAGTGACATGAGTGTTGTGGCTACAGCTCATGGAAAATGACTTGAGTCGTTAAATCAACTCCCAATAAGATGGCGCTGGGTTCACCTTTGTCGGAAAGGGATATGTGTGTTGACAAAAATAGCTTTCATGGTGTGATGCAGTTTCTCAAACAATTAAACACCTAAATTGGCGAAGTGCTCTCAGAGGTGCTGGAGCTATTTATTTTAGCGTTGTTGTCTATTCTTACAAAAAGGTGCTGAAAGAGGCCAAAGCTGTTAGAAAACATCAATTTTGATGATACGCCAGTCCAAACAGTTTCACTTTACAAAGCATGAGATGTGATTAAAAACAGTTTAAATGCTAAAACATAATCATATATATTAAAACAAATGGAATTAATTGGCATCACACGGCAAGTTTTTCCTTTTGCTCGTTCTCCAAGCCTGAACTTTTATCTTCCTCAGTGTGAATAAAACTCTTATGCCAAGATAAATGGTGGAGATGGTTGGGGGGTAGAATTTCATACTTTTGCATGAACCACGGCAGAAAAGGAAAACTTAAGGACAGCAGGGGAGGGAGGAAAAATGTGTCTCGCTCCCCCTGAATCCCGTGATGCTCCATAAGTTCACTTAAAAGACAGGAAATCTGCCTCGCCCAAGGTTACGTTTGGGAGCGAGTGCAGAAAGAGTCGAACTCGCCCCAAATGTCAAATGAGGTTGCGCCGACATAACTTTCAGCGTGCAGTCTCTCTGTAAAGGTTCCGTTCAGCTGTCCAAAAACCTGCAAAAGTGTTTCTCACAGCTGAAAGGTCAAACGTGAAGGGGGGGGGGGGGGGGGGTGGCAGGGGGGGTGGTGGGGGACAGGTTGGGTGATGTGGTGTGCTGAACGCATCTCACACCAGGCAATGAAAAACCCCCAAACATCCTGTTTTTAAAGTCCAGAAGAAGCAGAAGGACAATAGGGATTGTGAAGGTTATGGATAAACAGGAGTTTCCCCAGAACCCAGAATTGAGGCTTTTCTTGCGTTTGTTTGGGTTTAAATAAAACGTGAACTCTCTCAGAATGCGAATGGGAGCGGGAACAATCAGGTCAAACAGCACAAACAGCGCAGGGGGAGTCCACACAGGTGGTGTTAAGATGATTATTTCAACGCACCAGAGAACAAGGCTTACTCATCCCTGTTGTGCTGCTGCTGTGGTGAAAGCCCTATCTGCAGACTCGTGCTTGTGAGACAGGATAGGCAGCAATCCACAGTGGGAGGATCTGAGAGGCCTTGCAAGGGCTGCAGGGGATTGAAGTTTGCTGAGGGGGAAGTTCTTCAGAGAGCGTGCAGAGGTGTGAAGACAAAACAGTGGAGAGTTTGGAACAAGAGGCCGGTGATTGTGTAACGCAGAGTTGTTTGAATCATCCAGACCAGTTTTCATGAAATGTAGGTTTCAGTTGATCTGTTTGATTGCCAAAATCATCGTAAGGTCTCTCGCCGAATCCTCCTCCTCCTCCTGGTTCCCGGTTCATTCGAAAAACGGGCCAAGAGGCGGAACGCACACGGAGCTGTGGGTCGGCCCGCGGTGGCGTCGGCTCATCTGCAGTACGTGCCAGGTCAGCAAGACTATCAGTCAAGAGACTGCGCCCTTATTTATGCATCATTTGAAAAAAAAAAAGTAGAAATAATCGAGTTTGAAAACGATTAACCCCCCAAACAGTTGTCTTGTGAAAAAATTTGACTGATTGAAACAAAAACTGAAGTTTATACCAGGCATGTTTCATTAATTTTAACATGGGAGTCTATGGGGGATTTTCTCTGTTTTGGAGTCAGCCCCCAGTGGCCAACCCATGAGCTGTACGTTTTTTCACTTTCTATTGTGTTTCATCTGTCTGCACCAGAGCTTGCCCCTTCGTTGTTGTCCGACTGTTGCAAAGTTTTACCGTTCAACTCTGAAGGTTGTGTCAGCAGAGAGCTTTTGGAAAGCTGCTGCCGGTCATCGTTCAGAGGTCGGCGCTGTCGTGTTTTTTTCATGCAGACGGACGTGGTTTATTTCCGCCACAAAGGAAACCATCGGTGGGTAATTGCTATAATCATATGTTCCGGTGGAATCACACATGGGGAATTACCTAGACCTTTGACACCTGTGTTTAAGAATGAATGAATCTGAGTTCTGCTGCTTCCTCTATACAAACGAATGCTGACACTCCTCTGGGTAACACCACCTGCTCCGCGCTCCCCTGACACCAAGCGGGATTCATGTCCGCTACATGCCACAACGACAACCGTCATGCGACGTCGTGTGTCGGGAACCAAATGTTTATCTACTCACGGTCCGAGCTCGGCAGGAACGAGCTGTGCTTTCAAACGTAATTGCATGGAATAAAAAGCTGCCGAGCGGGAGGTCCTTAAAATCAGTGTGGCGTCATTAACAGAAGGGAGGGAGGAATCCTCTGGAGTCGCAGCTGCAGTCCCCGGGTGCACAAAGCCCGTGGTTGTAGCGCCTCGTGCGTTGGTTCGCGGCTTTGTTGTCGTATTTGCACGTTCCTCTTTTGTCTGGGTAAATGATCTGGACATTGTGTGTGTGTGTGTGTGTGTGTGGGAGCGACCCAATGGGTCTTCATTGGAGTATTTGTAGACTAGTCTGCGCCAGTGTTTACATTCGCCGAGCCAGTGTATACGGAGCATTGCATGTGGGAAGAGTCCTGGGATTAGCTTTCCTGTAGCCTGCTAATGAACATGTGCGGTGATATCATCGGGGTGGCAGGTGAAAGCCTCATCCAGTAGGTCTTAATTACATCACAGCCAGTCCCTACATGCATGGCTGAACATTGCTGGCTTAGCAGGTAATGGCGACTATACAGTTGGAATAGTAATAAGCCTGTGTGGGGTAGATTCTTCCCTTTCCCCTCCCCAATGGTCTTTGATCAGACGTTTATGCTACTGACCAAGCTGGAGTTGCCCATGTGGATACTTCCCTTCTGTTTTTCTACCCCGAAACTCAACCTCCACTCTGACAAGCTTTTATACAGTAAAATGAGATCTCTCTCTACGCTGATGATAATTGTGTCTGCGAGCTACACAGGTCCTCCCGGCTCATTCCGCGTCAGGTAGAGTGAGCGAGCTGCCAGAGTCAAAACGAGAGGATAATATTCATGAGTGATCTCGAGTCGAATCATAAAAGCTGGATGACTTCAGCAAATGGAGCCGGTCAGTTTCTCACGGGAGCTGCAGGAATGTGTTTTGTCACATCGGCGAGTCGTCCGTGTAGCATTTAATTCATCGGACGGAAGCCCGGCTCCACTCTGCCTCTGGGTGTACAGCTAAAGTGTATCACCAAAACATCCCGTTTTCAGTTTAGAGGAAGCATCATCTTCATGTTTACACTTTTGAACCCTGAAAGTGTTTCACCGGCACTCAGACAATCTGCAGGAAAAAAACGCACTCTCAGATTCGTCTCTTCAACTGAGATATGAGGTCAAAGTTCAGGAGCTTGTCGTCGCCACACTATTTGTTGTTGTATTTGTTTACCATCATTTTTAGCATCATAAAGGCATCAGAATTCTTGAAATGACTATACAGTGATATGTTTTTCATATTTCAGTGGAGAGGAAAGGTCTTATTCGTTTGTGTTAACCGCAGATTATCTCACACCTCTAGTATCTGAAAAGACAGTCGAAGCAATCATTGGCTTTGGGATGAGAGAATCAGGTTAGTTAGCATGCTAATTTACTGCCGAGGACTCAATCTATAGCCTGTGTACGCGCAGGTCCTGCATGGATGACCACGCTACCGTGGCTAGAGTCCTTGAAATACACTTGTGAACTCGATATCCTGCTTTTCTCTCAAACCCAGCGCAGGAGTCTTGTAGAAACCACTCTGGTGAACTCGTGCCACCACCAACAAGAACAACAGCGACCGTGTCACGCTGCATCAAGGAACGATGTCGTACAGTTTTTATACCTAAAAGTACCATTTGCGGCTCGTGAGCTAAGACGTTGCATTGTTTATGCACTCCGCAAAACTCCCAGGTTGCTTTCCACCAAAGCTATCAGGCATTTTAAACTTTAAAGAACACAAGGATACACACTCATGCATCTTGTGTTTTCTCGTGTGCGTGCACTCTGCACAACCGCACGCTTTCTCACAATAACTACACTCAATAACTACACACACTTTTTCTTCGCCTGCCAAGGCGAAAACTGCCAAGCTCGACCCCTCCTGTAAATCCAAGTTGAATTTTGGCCAAACATGCAGGCCGTCTCATAAATTGTTCAGATGGCTCAGGGTGAGTAAATTAGGGAGTAGACTCATTACCTGCTTTGTAGAGTAGCCTAGACAGCGCCTGGAGCAAGAGCAGTATACACACCATTACCACAACTCTGCAGTCGGCCGCCATTCTCCCCCTCGCTCGTCCGTCTCTCCTCTGATTTCCTAACTGCCTTCATGCTGGTTTTGTTTCTGGCTGCCGCCTCCCACCAGTTCCACCGGTCGGCCACATTCATAAAATCTTCCCGGGGACGTCTCCAGTTTTCTTTTTGCTGCTCTAACCATTGAAAAACGTTCTAAAGAAGTTGCGGTGACAAGTGTATTAAAAGTTTCCGTGACCCCGTGTCACTGGGAAAGAATAATCACCTTAAAAGTTCACAGTCCGGCAGAGATGGAACTAAAGATAGTTATTTGCTCAGGTTTGTTGAACAGCAACATCAGCTCAGACTTTCTTTTCTTTATCGAGTAAAAGCTCTTTGTAGTTGTTTAATTGCCGATTATATTTACATGTGTATATATATATTGTCATGGACAGTCACTGTGCTTGATTAAGCCAAATGGCTCTTGAATATTGCTTTCTGTTTAAGTTATCTATCTATAAGTTATTCTATCTCTAGTCATCTATAAAATAAAATAGCAAATCAAATGGCAAAATTGTCCTTGAGGTGTTGTTTACCAAAAAAATACACAAAATAACGGCCAAGATATAACATAGTATCTACATGTGCCGTAGATACATTTCAGATGATGAGGATTAATCACATAATAACCTGAATGAGCGTTTCCTCACTCATACATGAAGGAAAACACTGCCGGAGATACATGTGAATTTTGATGTGATGACCAAAGTTAATACAGATTTAACTGAACAGAAGCAACTGAAAAACACCTTAATATTGTAATGATCCAAGTGATGAGCGTGTCCACAACCAGGACCAGTTCTAAAGCTCCCCGTGACTCATCGGCTCCACCTGTGCAGAGTGTGGGATGTGTTTCTGGGCCTTTATTCAATTTTTGAAGGCTGTCAAAGGGGTCAGTGTAAGTGCAATATCATTATGCACCTCACACGATGGGGCTGGAGAGGGCCTTGTCGGCGCTTATTTAAATGCAGGACATGCACGCGTTGCCATTACAAGATGTCTGCCGCGGCATCCGTTCATGCACAACAGGAGCGGGACAGTAAAATGGGATTGAATCCAGCTGTTGGGGAACCATGTATTTTGGGAATCGGGGAGTTTAATTGCCGAGCTGCTTTGATTAGTTGCGTGTGAAAGGAAATAACGCATCTCATTTCCAGGCTCAAGTCGGAATGTGAAAACACGTTGATGGCGCAGGCTCGGCTGCACGCCCACTCCCCTCCTCCTTTATCATAATTAAAAGGCTCCACTTTTATTGCAGCGGTCATTGATTTAAAGTCGGGTTATTACCTTCATCAGAATCTGCCATGACCTGGTCACTCACCTGGCATCACTAATTCAGGATTAGACATAAAACACAGCGGTGCACCGGTGTCTCGTCTTTCTGTTGTAATTCAATTGTGGAGGATAAAATCTGTGGTCCCTAAGAGGTGAGTGGATCTAGAGTTTGTTTTAGGAGAATTTTAGAATTGGCCAGACACTTTCACAGTTTGGCAGAATGAAGATTAGCTTGTGGCCAGAGGTACAATGATTATCCTATTTGTACGATACTTTTAGGGCCTATACGATAAATCCTTTTTTTTTTTTAAAGGCCAAATACTATACTATAGTTTGATATTTCCGATAGCTTTGGCATTTTCCGATCATTTGGTATTTCCGATAGTTTGGTATTTCCATGCTCCTAAAAAAGACATCGTTTTTATACCAGATCAGCTCATTCCTGTTCTTTATGCAGTGTGTTGTTCCCATGACTTTATTTTGATAAGGGCAGAAGCAGAGGTTGTGCAAAGGCGTGCAATGGACCCATTATTGGTCATTCTATGCACATAGAGTGGCTTTGTTTTGAAAAGCACTGTCCCAGCATGTGATCTATCAAGTTGTTTTAGTACATAGATAGTTTGGGTTCAAGCTGTGATAATCTTAAAGTGACAGTACGATATTTCTTCTTTTCCCATCTGCAAACACTGATTAGCAGATTACAACATCTCCCTGCAATCACATGTTTTCCTCCCCAAGGTCGTCCTCCGTTTCGGGATGAACGATCGGACTTGTCTTCTCCTCCCAGCAATTGCAGAAACAATGTAGCGGAGCCGGCGCCGATATAGTTTGTTAAATGGATTGTAAAATACATCTCTTTGTCTTTTTCTTTTCTTTTTTTTTTTGTTCTGCGATTCCGAGCAGCTTTTTTTTCCGGGGGCGGGTTCTTTGGATTCTAATCGTGCCTCCAACCAAGAGCCCAGTATACTTCAAAAAGCGGAGATAAGGCGGGATTTGTTGACAATGATTGGCTTCCACTTCATTCAGCCGCAGCATTTTGCAAACTCAACCATATGAATTTAACATAATCTCGTCTCCACGGAACCAGATCGCGCCGAGTAGGGGGACATGTCTCGGGGAGGATCTCAGTGGGGGGTTTTTGGGGGGAAGTCGGGGGAATTGGAAAGTTGCATAGTCGTGCAGATACGGATCTAAATGGTGTCAGGACGACAGCGACTGCACGTTTTCACTCGAGGCTTTTTCCACAGAGATGCTGCTCTGGATTTTAAATAGACCTATTGTTGATATCGGGGTCACATGTTTACTTTTGTCTCATTACTGAAAATGTTTGACATTTCGTTTGTATTGTCTAGCACTCCAGATCCTGTTTTCACTCTCTTCCTGAAACTGCCTTGTAGCACCTTTTAGTTTTAATCACAACCCGAGAGATCCAGAAAAATCAGGTCACATGACCCGAGAAGCCATTTTGTATCCAAGTACTGGTGAACTCCACTTGACAGTGAGTCAACAAAGTGACTTTTGGTCAAATAAAATATGTTTGAAAAAATAAAAATTGAAATGAAGAGATAGCGCCGCTCTGGTGGTAACACTGCAAAATTGCATCAAATCCTCATTCGTCGTTATTCTCTCAATCAAGTAACTCAATCCCTGCCCCACCTTCACTGTAAAGCTACGGCCACTCTGATTGGTCAGCGGGACCCAATCTCGTGCAACTGTTCAATAGCTCCCAGCTGATGTGTCCCGCCCACTGGTGCGTCAGACTTTGCAGCACGGTGATGTCAGCTTGATTAGGAAGCTATATCACATGACTAGAAAGACCCCCCACATATTTAGAACACCCATACAACCCACTGAAGAAAGGCAAACATAAAGTGCGACTTCACTAATGTTGTTGTTTGGGAGCGTGTAGGTGTTCTCATGGGGACCGACTTTATTTGGCTCGTGCATAAACAGAGTTTTTAACCTCCCTCGTTCTACATATATACCCAGATATACACAACACAACTTTAATCCTTTTGGAGCAACTGCAACCACACACACACACGGAGAGAGAGGATGCAAATGAAGGAATTCAGGGAAGAGACGAGCAAGTTAAAACACACACACACACAAACACACACACAAAAGCATCCTGCACGCCCACACAATGACCTTCTTCTGAACTGAAACTGGCACAGATAGCGATTTCTTTATTTATCAGGTTCCGAGCCTGTGGAGCAGAATGCATGCTTTAGTTTAGCAGGCTACTTCTTCCGCTCTAATCAGTTCAGACCCAGTCAGAGGGATCCTTTGATATTTGCGATTTCTGTGGCAGGGCGCTAATCCCGTTAGCGTTCGGGTATAAGACGATCGGGGGGAGCGCGTTGGAATTGTGCGAGGAAAAAATGAAGCTCTGCCCCCGACATAGATGCGATTTAAGTGAAAATGAATAGAGTTAAAATTGATTAATATTTCATCAACACGGAAATGACGTACTTTCTCGCACCTTTGCGGGAAAATTTCATAACGTAGCCTTCGGTTACAGAGAGATGTATGTTTTTGATTTCGTAATGAGTCGTGTGGAGGATTCAAAAGGGAAATGGAAATGAATATGAGTCTGCATGAGACACAATGAAGACTTGTCCCTCCGATTGCCGCTCCATCACCATCATCCTTGCTCGCCCACCCGCTGTGAGAGAGAGAGAGAGAGAGAGAGAGAGGGAGAGAGAGAGTTTTCCAAAATGGTTCGGGATTCCATTAGAATTTCAAATGCGACGGCGCAGGAAACGCGAGGACGACTTCCCACAAAGAGCAGGTGCCTGGCGGTGGATGTATTATCGCGTCTCCGGATCACATGGCGCGTGGCAGGTCGCTGCTTATTACATGTTAGTCACTGTAACGGAACATTATTTTGTCAGCCTCGGCCGTGCCCCCCCTGACAGCAGGTGGCATTATTGGCAATTGCACCCACGCATGCCTCCCCGGGGTTATTTGTGGCGCTGCAAAGTGCACGTTACGGATCTCTCTCTCTCTCTCTCTCTCTCTCTCTCTCCATGTCATATCCGATTTTCGTGTCTGCTCGCCCCCGTAACCAAGCGGCGAAGCAACGAGCGAGGACAGCCGATGTCATGTGGGGCATTAGCGATGCCATGGCGATGAGAAAGCCGAGGCAGGGGCACAGTATCTCTGTGGCTTGGGAAACACAAGGGACGAGAGACGATGTGCAATGACAGGGGAGATAAGTGCGTTTTTGACCCCCCCCCCCCACCCACCCACCCACCCCCCACTCATCCCCACATCACCTTGCTTTTCTGACTCATTTCTCTGGCAGGCTTTTCATTTGTTTGACTTTTGACCGTCTCTCAGATGATCTCACGCGGCCCCGTGATCATTTATTCATGATTGACTGGAAAGGTACAAAAGGTCCAAGGCTGCGGCGAGTATGAAAAGCCTTTCCTCCGCTACAGAGGCTCCGCCTCACAAGACGTGGCGAGGGGGTCGAGCGCCGAAGATCTGGTGCTAATTAGGCACGGCAAGTATCTCTGTGACTCACAAGCTCCGATTGCTGGCGCCTCGGGCCTGAGTCCGGAATGGCAACATGAACAGCGGCCCACATGCATAATACAGCGGACACGCTTCCAACATGGCTCTGCAACCAGCAGCAGCAGCTAAGAGGCCAGAGTCCAGCATGGGTTTGAGTCCCACGATCCACTTCCTGCACTTTACCTCCACGATCTGAACCTGAACACGAGACCTGCAGCCTGACCCAAACTGCTTAAATGAAATAAATGAATACAAGATTAGGTAGGAAACAAGTGATGATTCCACGTTTGATGGTTCAATGTCATCCGTTGCAAATTAGGTTGCTGGCAGCCATTTTGACTTTGTCCAATCACAAAAAAAGATCACATTTAAAAGAATAGATAGATAATACATATTCATCATAATAGAATATGATATAAAATGACATTAAATTATAAATAACATTATAAAAATGCATTATTTACTTTTTTCTGTCACTGCTTTGGCCCATCGGCCATTTTGAAAATATTGACGACAGTGTGATTGATTCTCCTCTCACGTCGTGAAATACCAAACAGTAGATTTCATGTTGGAGGTAATTCTCGGTGCTTAATCTGTTTCACATCAGCGGCCAATCATCAGATCATGATATTATTATGCACTGGTTGTAGAAAAAATAAATAAATAAAAATAAAAGGTGGGTACTTTTAACGACAGAATGATGATTGAGGATGGAGCAGGAATAATTACTGTTGTAATCGTGCCAGCTTCTTTGTGGAAAACAGCCTTGTAATTATGAGCTGGAGAAGATGGGCTCCGCACTTTGTCGTATGTGTCGGCCCACACATCGTCAGAGAAATGGACCCAAAATCATAGTTTCCGCATTTAGGAGAACGCTTTCTTGCAAGTTTGCGTGTGGGAGGGATTCTAACGAGTTTTCGATGCGTTGAAATCATATAATGGAGTCGACCTGCAAAGGGCAGGTGTGATTCCAGGCAAATTAAGAGAAAACAGCGACGAGCATGAAATGACTTTTTTTATTTTTATTTTTTAAACGCGTCCGCGTAGAAGCGCAGGCCGAGGCCAAAAAGCACAGGCCTGGCTCGGTGGCGGCGGCGGTGGCGGCGACGCCCGGACGACTCCCGGCTTGTCCCGCGGTGCCGCGGCTGTCAGTTCCTGTTCCGCCACGTGGAACCGAGTAGCCCTCTCACAACTGGATGGTAATGAGAGTGACTGATGGAGGCGCTCGGAGAGAGGCCGCCAAAAATAACACACCAGCTCGGTCTGCCTGGAAAGTCCGCTGCAATCCTGGTGAACGCGGCGGCGGCAGCGGCGGCGGCGGCCGCCACATGAGTCAAGAGCAGGGGAATTGGGCGAGATCAGAATTGGGGCGAGTCTGAGCGAATCCAGCCGGGATGTGGAGTCGGAGCAAATGTTATAAATATGATAATTCGTGGAACTAAAATCTACAGCGGCGCAGCGACAATTGACTCCGTGTGTTTGGAGAGGCGCAGGTGCAAGTGCCGCGTTTATTTATTCACAGCTTTATTGATCCTGAAGTAAATTTGGTCAAGGGGACGGGCGATGCAGGCACACACAGACGGGAAGTGTTAAAGGTGCAGTGTGTAAGATTCAGGTGAAACTCGCAAGTCATTTCAATGCTGTTTTCTCGTATCACAACGCTAATGAAGTTTCATTTCCGTGCCACAACCATTCTACACCCTGTACCTTTAAGAGCTGAGGTAAAAAAAAAATCATAAAAATAGAATATATATATATTCTATATGTGAAGTTCTAGTGCTTATATTCTGCAGTCCTGAGATGAGGGGATTAAAATAAGATGCAGAGACCTCAATGTTGAAGTTGGGATGGTGATGGAAACCTGGTTTTCGCTGGTTGTAATCCCGCGATTATGGCGTGCGCCACGTCACATGGAGCATCTGCGCGCACTTGACAGCAGCAGCAGGGTAACGATGAGAGCAATGGCTTGTGAAAGTATAGTGTCGCTTTTATTTATTTATTTTTTTTAAACCCCTTGGCCAGAGGTTCAACGTCCCAGCCACAGATATGTGCCTGGCTCTGCTGCACAGGCGGGATTACGACATCTGTTGTTGTCACACACGCACACACACACACACACACACACACACACACAATAGAAAAAGCCCAAGACTCCATTGCCTTCCCTTTCCCTGAGCAGTCTCATTCTTGTCTGCATCTCCCCGGCAGCTCTGAGGGGGCGGCGCTCGGCTCCGGAGCCGCCGCCTCTGATGTATTTCTGCGTCACAGCAATTTAGAGAGGCACAAAGACGCAGACACATTCCTCTGTGTCCGAGAAGGACAGAGAGCTTTGTCTCATTTCCGCCTGTAATGATGGATGGGAGACACACGTCGAGTCTCCTCTCCCACCTTAACCCCTCGGTGCTCACCTGTCCCGTCGCAGGCGATGATGAAGCGAGACGCAGAACTTTGTCCTCGAGGCCAGAACTAAGAGAGAGGCCGACCTTTTGACTTTCACCACACTACTTGTACAT
>JAFBJT010108346.1:16382-35440 GCA_016785325.1 Chascanopsetta lugubris
TTAAAATCTAAAGAAATCTATACATACATATATATATATATATATATTATATTATATTAATTTTTTTCCTGTACACAACAAGCCTCTCTGTCCTCCATTATCTCTGGAACCAATCCTTATTTCCATGACAACAAATGTCACTTATCAGCACAATTTAATATGTTTCCATGGGCTCATTGATAAACAGTAATGCGTCTCTCTCTGTCTTTAAATGTGAAATCTAACTAAAGTAAACCTGAGTCATGAGGAGCACGAGTTCATCTGCATCACAGCTCCTCAGGGAGGCCTCTTTCATGGAGAGCACCATCAACATTTCACAGAATGTGATGAAAAGCAAAGTAAAGAAAGTAGGAAGTGTGCTTATGGGAGCCTGAAACATAAACAGAGAGAGAACATGAAGATTGAAAGCCGGATTGTGCAGCTTTATTTCATTATTCTGCTCCTGCAACTTTCCCCACGACTCCAGCAGACACAGCCCGGGTCCTTATTACAACCCATTTGCATTTAGATGATAACAAGAAGAGCCGGTTTGAGTGGGCTGTTGTTCCAGCTCCTTCTCTGTATACATGCAGCAGATGTAATCACATGTAATTCACCTCATTGCCTCCCACTGATTAGTGTTATTTCTTCATTTTGTCTGAGAGGAGCCACTCATGATCTGCCTTTGTGTGACATGCACAGCTGATTGTGTGTTTGAGACGCCCTCGTGGAGAAATCAAACGCCCTCCCTGACTGTGCCACCCACCTCACAGCAGCTACTGCAAGCTGGATGTGTGGAGGTGAGCGGCCTGTGCTTAAAGGATCTGTCAGATGAGAAGCTGACGGTTTATGACATGTGTGAACTGTACGTGTTCACGTGGAGTGACGTGTTCTTTGTTCAACACCACGTTGTGTCATGAAAGAGATGAGTGAAGAGGAGAGAGTCTGTCGACTTCTGAGGCCCCGGACAGATGTGAACATCTCCCGCTTGCATCATCACAACAGAAGATTTGATGCTTTGAAAGCAAGTCAAAGAACATGTGTTCAGAAGACATCAAAACAAGGAAACTGAATAAATAAATAGATAAGAATAAAATAAAATGAAAATGTCCTCACTCAATGACATTTCCGAAAACGTATCAAGAATATGTTACATTCATTCGACTGTCTCAATTTGGTTCTATTGAACCGATAAATGTATCGACTGATGGATGAGTCCAATAGGGAAGTGGAAATACTTGCAGTTCACAGGTCAGTCACAGTCAATACTCATTCATTATGGGCGTGGCCTCTTGAGTGACACCTGGGCCAACTTCTCACATTCTGTAGGTGCCGCAACAGCACCACGACCCCCGCCCCCCCAGCTCTACATGTGCTCTGCTTCTATGGCCATTTTTGGATGAACCAGGAAGTAGGAGGAGTTAGACACTACATGCACCTGTATATACAGTCTATGACCTGAACACAGCGGCAGTTATATCTTGCATGTTGACAGACAGTGGTGGATACTCAGCTCTAAACTGGACAGAACTGGTGAACATCAAACAGAACCCACTGGGCTCAGTTAATACCATCTTGGACTTGTTGGACGGGTTCTGTGAGAAAATGAGCCACACTTTTATCTCAACACATCAAAAGAAGAAGGTGATGCACGGCTTTGAAATTAGAATTAGAATTTCCAACCTGTTGCAATTATGCTTTTTGAAGAGAATCATAATTTCGTTGCTTTGTGTTTCAACTTTTGATTCATGTGGATGTGGACTTTGCCTAGTGATCCACACATTCTGTGTCGTTTCTTGTTTTATTTTGAAAGGACAGTCTGGTCTTGTTGCAGGTCCCTTCACTTCCTGTTTTCCTTGATTACCTGTGTCTCATTGTCTCTGTCAGTTATTAGTCTGTGTTTCCATCTGATCTCAGATCTGTATTTGTTTTGCTTCTCTGTTTAAAAAAACTATTGGGGGCTTTCATATGAAGTTTACAAGTAATTTAAAGGTGCAGTGTGTCATTTTTGTTTCCTCTGAAAATATTGTAAAACAATAACACTGAGATTTTTATGAATTCATAATTACTTAAATGCTTTATGTTTTTTCCATTACCCTTAAATGAGCCCATTAATGTATATTTACATGAGGAGGGGGTCCTCTCTATGGGTGCTGTAGTAAAAGTGGACGTACTAAACAAATTTTGAGTTTTAATGACAACTGGTCTACAATAGATTCTCCTGCATGTTCAGAAGGGTGAGGGTGAGGTGAAGGATACAACATGCAACTTCACCTCTATAGGTCACCAAATCTTACACACTACACCTTTAAGTTTTGCCAGTTGTCCATCAAAAGCTTCTCTGGCTGAACCACAGGAGACCCTCAGAGCCTGGAGGCTGCCGAGGAATACAAACAATATTGTGGTGTACGTGTCGTCGTCGATACACATTTATCTTCTGGATGGATTTAAGAAAAATATATACATGAGTCAAACGGGAAAAAATGAAGATCGTCTGCTGGCTTCTGTATCTTCATCCTGACTCTCTTCATTGACACAGACTTAGTGAGAAAAATCAATAAACTATCACAGCGTCACATTAATAAGATTTACTCAGACTCACGTTCCAGAGCTCGGGCTCATCAAACACCGACTCTGTTAATCCAAACCTACTGCAGCTTGGCTGCGTCTCATCCATCACCAGGTTCACAAATCCTTAATCTCACCCTGACACTATTACATGTATGATGGAGGCGCCATGTACACACGGTGTGATGGTACACCACACGCCACGGGCACAGATGGTTTGTGTGTAGTGTAGTTTTACATATAGTCCTGACAGCTCATCACACGTGTTAAGATTTATGAGGCTCATCGACGTGTCTCATGGCTTCCTGCCCACTTTGCCTGCTGGATATTGACGGAGCTGTCGACATGTTGGTGGATCCCGGGGTGGGAGGAGCTCCAAGCCAGAGAGAGAGAGAGAGAGAGAGAGAGCTCGTCAAAGAGTGAGGTGGTTTTCTATTCACCACTGGAGGCGAATGCTCCGTGGAGACAGTCCCTGCTGGACTCCAGGCTGAGACAAAGCCCAGGACTGGAATCAATGCTCCTCTCCATAAAACTCTGATGGAGGCAAACACTTAAAAAAAAAAAACTCTGACGTGAGGCAGAATCAAATAAACATGAAGCCCCGAGGGTCCGGGCAGACAGCTGATAATACCCACTATTGATTTCATGAGAGGTTTCCCTCTGTTAACTTTACATCTTTAATTCATTTTTGCCCACAGTCTTCTCTTTTAATATCACAATAACAAATCCATATCCCATGCATTCATTCATGCATTCAAACACCACTATATTTCCCTCCCCAGACCATTTCATCCAACATGTAAATGTTGCTGCTACTAAACAGAGGCATCTAATTCAAGTAGATCATGTTAAAGGTGCAGTGTGTGAGATTTGGTCCATCACCTCACCCTCACTCCTCTGAACATGCAGGAGAACCTATGGTCATTAAAACTCAAAAGATTTATGACAGTAAAAACATGGCGGCCTCCATAGAGAGCACTCCCCTCCTCATGTAAATATATATTGATGGGCGTGTTTAAGGGTGATGAGAAAAAAATTTACTGTTTACAATTCATGAAAATGTCAGTACATAATTGTTTTGTAATATTTTTAGACGTTTTTTGTAAAAAAATTTTTTAACCAAAATCGTACACACTGCACCTTGAAATAATTAAAACCAAGAACATGAATTGGTGTTAATAGCGAGGAAGCCAGAACTTTGCATGGCTACTCTAATAATTGGGCTAAAACGCATGGATGCTAACGTTTTTTGCTCACACGATGGACGTAGTGTCCGTGACATCACCCATCATTTATTGCAGAGTGCTTATGAGGCTCGTAGTGGTCCGTTCACTTGATTGCCATCTTGCCGATGTGTTACTCCTCCTACTTCGAGGTTGATCCAAAAGCAGGCAAAGAGGTGGAGCACAGGCGGAGCTGGGGCAAGATAGTGGTGCTGTCACAGCATCCACAGAGCATGACTGCTCGGCCCAGGTGGCACTCACGAGGCCACGCCCTTAACTATTTATGCGCAATTTCAAAGTAATCTGCACGTGTGGTAGCTTTTTTCCCATTTCTACGGAAATGTTAGCAAAACTAAAGATTTCAACATTAAGTAGCTGTCATTCCCATCATACCGTCGGGGGTAGCGCCCTCTGCTGGAGCTGCTAGCGCCAGAGGCTAGCGACAATGAATCAATGGAACTTAAAAAATGTCTCATCTCCCTTTCAGTCGACGTAGTGAGATTTTCGGTAACCCCGGTGCACTATTGTGGACAAATCTTGACACTGCCAACTAGTGGACTGGAGGTGTAATTACTGTGCATCACACAGACAAGGAAACACTGGTTCCAGTCTCCCCTACTTTACATGTTAAATATCATATAAATATGTATACATACAGAGACAGAACATGCATGTGCAGTTTGTTTAATGTGTCTAAATAAATTCTATTATATCTTTTATCTTCCTCTTCTCCAGACAGATGAGTCAGAGAATGAAAGTCACATCTGTGCTATTACGGATAATGTTCCTCTCTGGGACTAATGTTCTGTCCTTCACCTTCTTTCTTGTCCATTTCCTTTCTAATGTTTTGTGAACATGTGCTCAACACGTCTTTAACACGTGTCCTGACACTCCATTGTACAGAGCTGAATGCTGTGAATGAGTGTTGTGGTCAGTGTTGTCAGTGGGCGATTTGTACATCAGATGGACTTTAATGAGGGTCAGAGCACGGGTGTCGGTACAGACATCATACATCATCCATTCTTTTTTAAACCAAGCAGACACAGTCTGATGTCAGGGGGTGGAAATGAGAACCTCCTCTGACACGGCTCATCTTAAATCTCTTTAGTTGAATTAGATTTCAGTTTTTTAATGACACATCTTGCCTAAGTGTTGCTTGAGATTTCTAAAGTGAATAACTTTAATCAGAATCTATTTGTGTCTTATGTTTTTTTTCCCCCTAAACTTCCTCTTTCAAAATCACAAAGTGCATATTAAGGAATACAAGAGAATAAATGACAGCTGAGAGTTGTTCCACTTATTTTGAAATTCTCCCCAAGCATCTGTGGTATTTACGACAAGTTACCTTCACAATGGCTGCGTGGCACTATTCAAACATCTTTGCAGAAAAGGCAAATATTATACCTCATGTTCCATCTGGCTCTTTGAGGAGGACGATGCGTTTATGATGAATCAACGTTCCCTCTCTTTTCGTCAAACATTGTGTTCTTTAACGCAGAGAACACGGAGCACCGGGGCCTCAGACAGCACCCAACCAAAAACTAAACCATCTGCAGATGTGCTCACTGGAGCTCAGAGGCTGAGCCAGTGAAGCTCTAAGAATGTCAATGTATGTGAGAACGTGCACATTCTACATGTATGTCGTACCCCACAGGGGGATCAGATTCCACGCCAGCAGATATGATCATCGCAAATCTGAGGATTAGCTCTTTGAACATTTTCACCGATCGGGATGATCCGGCGATCGAGCAGACGCCGTGGACCCTGGGAAAAGTCTGCGCTCAACACATCAGACAAACAAACGATAGAGAGAAAACAACCCACTTCATCATGGAACACATCTGTCATAACTTCTAACGAGAGGGGAGGAGCTGATTGATGGGTTGTTGAAGCTCTGATGGATAAATGATATTGTTCTTTTTTTAAATCCTCCAAGAAAACTATTGAACTTCTGTCTTGAAAACAAAACACGTTGAAACTACAGCAACACTCGGCTTATTGGAACCAGAGACTTAGACTTTTGAAACACTATCTAACATGAAGACTGGATACGATAAGATCATGTATCTTTAACAATGTTTAAACTTGTTTTGGACAGTAAGATATTTAAAAAAGTAATGATATAGTGCAGTAGGATTCACTGACATCTAGAGGTGAAGTTCTATGTTTCACCTTCCCATACAAGGAGAATCTACAGACCAATTTGGCCTCATGTTAACTTTTACCTGACCACAAAACAGCTCTGTTGGGCTGGTTTTGGCCCCCGGGCCACGTGTTTGACTACAGTGACCATCAGTAACTGGAACAGTTTTTAGTTTGTCCATTCTGGGCTACTGTAAAAAAAACATGGTGTCCTGAATAAAGGGGACCTGCTTTCTGGGGAAGTACTGCCAACATCACCTGTGATGATGTCATCCATACTTGTTTACTTGTTTACTGCATTGAACACCAGTCATTTAGCCTCTGAGCAGCAGAGGCCATCCTCCATGTTGAAAGCTTTACATCAAATTCCTCTAGATTTAAATTCGATCTCATGAGCGCCTCCTAATGGCCCTTCTGGGAGCTTCTTGCACTAATTGCAGAAACCGCCCCTGGGTGAATAGCTCATAGCTCCCAATGTGATTATACTCTCATTAGGGTCAGACATTCATCAAGGCTCATTAGTAAAATCCCCCCTGCATCATTGGGGGGTGAACATCGTGCTTGTTTGGCCTTCAGCTTCTTCCTCATACCACCACCTACTGGCGTGGAGGTGTAGTGCAAGTGAACACGGGATATTGGCGGAAAAGTGGCTTTGATAGATCACGGGATGTTTTATTTGACAAACAAAAAATTTGAATTCAGGACTGGCTGAATATATTGACAACAGAAGCCCACTCACCGCCATTGCTTCCCCACGTGGCTCCACTTAAAAATATCTGCAGTGACACCATCTCCCACTTATCGGGGACATTGCTCTAATTTACTGCGGCTCTTAAAGCACTACTCTCCTCTGAATATCGGTGGCCCACCTGCCGAGACAGTTTATGTCTGGGTTAATTGAATAATGTTGGAGTGCTCAGTGGCAGCGGGGTAATTAACAGTTAACAAGCCGTCACGGCTGCAGATCGCCGACTGTGCAAAAAGCAGACAAACGGGACAGACTGGGTATTTTGGGGCATGTATAATTCAGTTAGCATGACTTCTTGTTTCCCTTGTGAGTCAGAGGAAGGGTGTGGCCCCTGGATGCGACAGATTAGTTCCCATTAGTGCTTCATTTAGGCTCGTTATGCATGAAGTCCGCCTGCAGACTGTTTTATAAGCTCTGATGTCGACTGCTCACATTGTTTGTCCAAACATGACCTGACACATTCCTTCAGTAGCGCAGATGAATTGGACTTATATGGATCGGATTATTATCAGATGTTATCATCACAGCGGGGAAGTGTCTCTGTGAATCATAAGTTTTGGCAAATCTGAGAGTTTATCCTGGAAGAAAAAAGACATATAAACATGGATAAAAATAAAGTGTGTTGGCAGCAGAGAGAAGATAGAAGCTCTCAAATGTCTGAGTCATGCTTCGGATGGGCCGCACGTGTACGAAATAATCTAAAAAATACCAAAAGAATCAGAAGGTTCTCCGTTTCCTGCCCCCACACGAAACGGAGACCCCATTATGCAAAAAGTCTGTGCTGGTGGCGTGAAGGTTACAGAGGGAGGGTGTGGATTGGAAACCCCAAATGAACACAGGCTTGAATAATTCCATTTTCCTTCCACTAAATATGGTCCAATGAGGCGCCCAGCTGCAGCTCACCCCGGTGGCTCCCCGCTGCCACTGCGCCTAATGGCACGAGAGTGAAATGGTGCGTCGCTAAGCATCGACACTAATCTCTCATGTGCTCGTCTACACCTGCCACATGCAGAGTGGAGGAGGAAGCACGGGGCTGTAGCACATCACTCTACACCTAAACTATCACTGTACAACGTGAAGTGACGGGAAGAAGCTGCGGTGTGCAAACACAATGCGTGGAACTGACGCACACATGGCGTTTAAAGCTAAGCACAGGGTGCAGCCGGTCAGCTGATCATTAGATTGTCCTTTACAGGTGCAGCGCGTAAGGGTTCGGTCCGTTTTTGTCACTTCTGTCGATAAAAAATAGGATCACAAAAGAATTATAGAGACATTTTTACAAATCAACAATCACCCCAATGTATGGTTTGTTTGTACATAGATATAAAATTAGACCTTTTATTTATATTTACACCAGGATCGGGTCCATCCTATGGACATGTTTTTACAATAGCCCAAAGTGGACGTACTAAACACATTTTGAGCTTAAAGGCGCAGTGTGTAAGATTTTCATGAATTTATAATCACGGAAAATTTTCCCATTACCCTAAAATGAGCCACTTTTTACAGTAAAAGTGGACGTACTAAACATATTTTGAGTTTTAATGACAACTGAAATCTACCATAGATTCTCCTGCATGTTCAGAGGGGTGAGGGTGAGTTGATGGATACAACATGCAACTTCACCTCTAGAGGTCACTAAATCTTACACACTGCACCCACAAGTCCACTGAGCTTTGAGGTGGTTTTGGATCAAAATTAAGAGATTTCTCTTTATTTCAACATGTCTAACCTGCGGGTCTCCCGCCTGTACCAGGGAGGGGCCAAGGAACCACCATGGAGGAAACTGCCTCCGCCTTTCCCCCCCTCCAAAAAAGGCTAACCAAACAAATGGCACAAAAAGTTATTTTTCACAAGGCCCGATGTAAAAGGAGTCTTTGTGTGCTCAAGACACAAACTCGAATAAGAGCAGAGATGGAAAGAAAGAGTCAGAGTACGCGGTGTGCTCAGAAGGAGGGGGGGGGGGTTGCTCTCCTTCTCTTCACGAGGTTTCCTCCTCGCCACTGCCGCGGCTACTGCCGCTGCTGCTGCTGCTGCTGCTGCTGCTGCTGCTGCCGGGGCCTCGGTGCGGTGTCAGGGCGTTGGTCTGCGTCACTCTCTGCGCGATGTAAGACCTTAATAATGCGTTTTTATTTTTAAGCATTTCTGATGTGGCGGCGCTAAATGCAACAGTCATGGTCGATGAGAAGCTGCAGTTAACGTGAGGCACATGCTGATCCTCTGACAGGCAGCTCCGTACCATCTGTCCATGGGGAGAGAACCTATGTGCCGCCGAACAAGCTAATGGACCCTGATGGTGCAGCCGCCACTCAGACCAAATTATATGTATGTACTCGGGAGTGGAAGCCGCTCAGAGCACTTTAGAAACACGCAGAGCTCCTGCCGGGCGAACATACAAAGAGGTGTTCGCCCAAGTGGAAAGAACAAGAAGTGGAGAAGAGGCGAGGCCCCCTGGTGGCACAAACACGTATCCATTTGAAGATAAGTACGACTTTACAGCACAGTTCACTCAGAGGTGGCACGTTCACACGCCCGTCCGTGTGTTCACCGGAACAGGCACATGCACAAAACCCACCCGTTGCGTCGCATGCAAATGTCACTAACACACTCACACTTGTTTATCAGAACTGAAATGAGCTGGAGGAATTGCATTTTCCCAGGCCACATCAAGCTGCATCGTACATCTCCGCCTGTTAATGAGAGCCGTTCCAATACGCTCACATTCTCAATAATCCTGCCAACGGCGTGCGATACCATCCAGCTGGCATTCACATGTTGTGGAGATGCGCTCGATTCACCCAGTAGAATGCCCACGGAGTGAACGCGTCCAGAGAGAACAGAGTGGAATGCACGGACCATGAATTTTCATAAGGACTCTTGACGGCGGCGCTTCCGACGCTGTAATTAGAAAACGAGCGACGGCGCACAATGGGGTCTTGATTCTGGAGGATGTTGTGGTTTAGGCCCCTGAAGTGAAACGAGGAGACCAGGATGTGAACCATTATCTGGTGTCTGAGGAGGAACATGCGCCTTCTTGTCGGACTAAAGCAGAAGTTGCTGTTGCTCTGAAATGTATTCATGAGTCGCAAACATGTGATGGCTCCTGGGACGCAGGCAGACAGTTTCTCATTTATTCCTCAGACTGGATGAGGGCGAAGAACCACAGACAAAAAAAAATGCATTCCACTCATACTACATTACTTTGAAAAGGTGTGGTGTGTACGATTTGGTGACCTCTAGAGGCGAAGTTGCATGTTGTGTCCGTCACCCATCTGAACGTGCAGGAGAGGAGAAGATGCAGCATCTCGTATCTCGTTAAAGAACGAGTGTGAGCAGAGCAGGGCTGGCGCAGACGGGCGTGGCCGGCCGGGTGGAGGCGGCCATCACACCCTCTCCTGTTGGACTTGGCAGCGAAAGGTCCATCGCTGCTGCACCACAGCTTCCCGCTCCACCACGTGTTCTTCCACGTCTCCATGTGCCCACATGAGGTTCGGTGGTTTCAACATTATTTATCCAGACTTCACTCAACAATGAAAGAACCTAAACAACATGGCCGGACCGAGACTTATGGACAGGAAGTACAATGTATTGTAACACGCTACACCTGCTCCCAGTTAAGGAGCCGTTCATAAATCAAGTACAACACGCCATTGACCCCTCGTATCTCCCTGCCCCCGACATAGTCAGGGCCACTAGGTTTGATTCCGGATGACTTCACTCTGCAGCGATGTGATGCGGGAGTCAGCAGGAGCTCAGGTGGAGAGGGAAGTCAATACTTTATGACTTTGCATTAGAGAAGAAGCTGGAGGTCAAATTGTTTTCATATGTGAGGGAATCACATGTGCAGTCGTACATCATCACGTCGCAGACCTGGAACCACATGTTCGGAGAGAAATCTGATCACAAGCCAACAAGGAGGACTTGCACTCCTCCTACTTCCTGTTTCATCCAAAATGGGCAAAGATGCAGAGCACAGGTCGCTTTGGGGTGGATTTAAGCCCCGCCCACGTACAGTTGTGTGATTGATTGAGACCAAAAGCATTTGTACCAGGCTTTTAACATGTTTAATTCATTTTAACATTGGTGACGATGGGGATTGACTCGCTTTTGCCTCAGGTTGCCACCCTGTGAACTGCACACCTCTCCTGCAGCCCTGAGGTTGCCACTTGGTTGAAACTCCGTACTAGTTCATTTCAGTGAGGTTTCATAAGGAGGCATTTTCAGCTTTGACGAGCATTATCATTAATTTATGACATTTAATTGAAATATTGACAAGTAGGAAAACTCCAAGGACCAATGATTGTTTTATTGTACTCAGGGCCTTATTCTGAAGTGAGAAAAAAACCAAGAAAACATGTGGAACTGTCCTATGATCGCATTTGCTGTAAATTAAATTCACTTTATCCACTGACACATCCATGCAGATGATCCCTGCCTCAGTTCCCACTCCCACTCTGCATCCATGCGGGCCAACAGCCGAGCTGTGGAATGCAGACCAACACACACACACACACACACACACACTCACACTCACACTCACACACATACACATACACATACACATACACATACACATACACACACACACACACACACAGATGTCAGGTAATGGCTGAAAATTCCCTGGCAGTCACGTCCATTTCCAGACACCACTGTTTTTATGGGAATGTGCGGAGTGTGGATTTCACCTCTCAGCTCAGAACTGTAGGTGTCATGTTAAAGAAACGCCTCGTCAGCAGAGCGAGTGGTTCTCAGTAAAACACCGGGGAGACGTGTTTGTGAGGTTTGAGCGGAATCTGTTCGAACAGTCAGGTTAGAGGAGAGGCGGGACGCCAACGTGGCTCTCAGGCCGATCCGATTGTTAGTTGCTGAGGGATTTGGCGGCGGGGCGGAGGGGCGGAGACTATGAAGTACTTATGCAAAGTGCATATGGTGAACTGCATTCCTAAGCCTTCTGTTTGAGGAGGAACACATTAGGATTTGAAGAATTTCCATATTCCATATTTCCACTTATCAGCCAATCAGAAAAAAGTTTGTCACTGTCTCCAGGTAGATTCCATGATCTCACTGCAGTGCAACATGGATGAGCAGTAAAGGTGGAATGGATGATCCAGATCTGATGAACGTCACAGGCAGGGGGCGTAGCTCTAACATTTTATTGCATTTTGAGTGGCTCCGCCCACATCTCACTCTAAACCTCTGATGAAACTTACTGTCTGCTTTAATGTTTTATGCAAATTATACAAATATTGCATACCAGCAGAATGCCATTGATTTTCTTCATACACTCCCACTGAAGAGAGTCTGGTTGTGTTTGGTACAACAGGGATATTGGTGATTCAGTCTAATCAATGGCTGCCTCCTCCTCTGGATCATTCTTGATGATGTGTAATTGAACCATTGTCATCACACTGATTAATACCATGCTCGTTCTGATTAAATCACCATCTTAATTACACTATTATTTACTTGCCATCTATAAACGTGTGAGGGAAGAAACTCTCGCATCCATGTTGAATTATCTTTGGAAGTGAAGTCGATGGACTTGGCAGGGACGCGAACCCAGTTTGTTCCACTTTCAGTCGCCAGGAAAATATTTGTGCTCGCGAGTCTCTGTGTGTTGGACGACACCGATGTGAGCAGCTGCTCGGCACGTTAGCGTGTTCCCGCCGAAACATGACAAATCACACACGGCAAATGTTCACTTCCTCACAGATAAGAAAAATGTTATTTTTCCATAACTGTGATTGGCAGGTTGAAAGCGAGCTCGGCTCCTCCCCTCCTCTGACTGCTCTGATAACATCCTGTTGCAAAGTGGAAAACATTTATTCTTTGAAGGATTTTGAGTGAAATATGACGATGAGGCTATTTTTCATTTGAAGCATCCACAGATAAGAAGTTTCTATGTTTATCTGCGGCTGTGGATCAGAGCTCGTGTTTAAGAAGCTTTGGACCCAACCTTTAAACTCATTTCCCTCCTGTGTCGTCTCAGGTGTCTCATAACTCACCTGATTACAGGTGTTGTCTCTTCTTTACCTTCATCCCCCATTAGAGGCTGAGCACAGGCTGACTAATGTCTTCATTAAAAGCTACTAGACCTACACTTTGTTTTATACTCAGACACTATCTAAACTTTTTCCAGGAGAGAAATCCCTAATTTTTACTTGAAGTAATCTGATTACATTTCATCTTAGCTGCCCTCTGGCAGGCGCTCCAGCTCTGCCAAAGCACGCAGCTCCAGGCTCAGAGACAGTTTCTTTCCAAAGGCCATCAGCACACTGAACTCATACAAGCCCTGACCAACCTCAGCCTGCCCCCTACATATTATTCCACCACCTACATGCAACGTCAGCTTTAATGATTATACCTGCACAAGACTGTTTTCATTTAAATGCTGCTAAATCTCACCATGGTGCAATATGTATGTATCTATTCATTTTCCTTTGGGTTTTTTACTAAGACCATTCATATTTTAATATCTATTCATTTGATTCTGCACTAATTATTGTCAGTTGTTGTGTCATCCTTGTGTTTTATTTTGATGTCTCCTGTTTTGAGAGGAGTTGCACTGCCAATTTAGTTGTTGCTCTGCTACACTGATAATATAGCTCTTTACTTTACTTTACTTTATGTCGTTACTGATGTAACTGAGTGAGTGAATGAGACATAACAAAGTGAAATCGCAGTAGTTGGTGAGAGAGTTGCGTAGTTTGCTGTTTGTACCATAGAATGTAACTCCTCCTACTTCCTGTGAGTACAGGTGCAGCTGGGGGTGGGCCTATAGTGCTGCCGCAGCATCCACAGAAGGTTGACCCAGGTGTCAATCAAGAGGCCACGCCCCTTAATTATGCACAATTTCAAACCTCTCGGATAAGAAACCAAAGCCACCAGGCTTTAAACATTTTTCATTCACCTCTAATGTTGATCATTTTAACATGGGAGTCTATGGGGATTGAGCTTCTAGTGGTCACCCTGTGAACTGCAAGTGTTTCCTCTTCTATATTGCTGCTTGGTTTTAATGCACAGGGGAACAACCCTGATCTCATGCTGCTTTATGATGTCATCACACAAGGTGGTTTGTTATGGCTTCATTTGAGAGCCCCTGGTGGCCAAACCCACATACGGATTGTTAAATAAACCTGTATTCACTAGCTAATTAAGTGATGAAGTTCAGCTGTTGGTTCACTGCCCTGCGGATGAATTAATGCCGCACACAGATATTTTACTGAACTTTGACTTGAAGGCAAACTTTAGTTACACAACACATCTTGTTTTTATTGAACTATTTCCCCTTTTCATCTTTCCATGGGATTAGTTTATGCATTTCCTAAATAAAAGGAGAGAACACACAGAAACACCAGGCGCTTGTTAATTCTTTTCTTGGACAGAGAGAAAATGTAAGTTCACTTCTTTCTCCTTCAGTGGGGCCTAAAGCTAATTACCATCCGATGGTGGTTGGTTTCCCTTATGTGTAGCACATACTGCAAATTAGACGTACAACAACAACTGAAGGTCAGCGAGCAGGGGTGGGGCTAGAATACCTAAGCGCATCAATGGCTCTGAAGGATTGCTGTGATTTCCCGGTTTTGAAATTTGTGTAGAGTCAAACCCTGAGGGCACAAAGGTCACCGTCCCTGTTCTGTATCTTTTACATTCCTCAGGAGCCTCATGTCTCATTCAGTCTGGCTGCAGAGTCCGCAGTTTGGCCACATGAGTATTGTTTGTATACTCATATCTGCATTTCTTCTGGTTTGGCAGATGCTTTGTTGACTTCAGTGTGTTCAGCTGTTGTTGTCACTTGCTCACACACTCAGTTCTGCGCAGCGTTTCTCTTGTTCACGTGTTTACTGGCATTCTAAATATTGACTCCACAGAGTCAGGGAATGGAAAGTGACACGGATTTGCAAAGAAATTGAAAAGGTGGAGATGTGATGATGGAGCAGAAATAAGCATATAAAATGTAAACAAAGGAGCGATTGTCTGTCTCAGTCTGCAGAGGGAAACATGTCGGTGAGACGTGCCAACATTTGACAAAACAGCAAAAGTCAGAATCACAGAGGATGCATATATTCTTTAATAAATCAAGAAATGTACATACAAATGCCTATAGGATTATTTGGCTCAATTGGTTAATATATGATAATGGTCTTTAATATTATATGCTGGTCAAAGTAACAATAATAATGGCATATTTTGCAAATGTATAATTCTTATTACTCACGGAATCGGGAATAAAATGTTCAGAAAAATGTAAAGAATTTATAGATTTGATTACGTTTTATTACGCTACGTTCCGAGATACGATTTCATATTACATATATGTCTATATGTAATAACATTACCTTTATGTTTATAGACATGAGCTACCAACTAGGTCAGCACATGACAGTTGAGCCCAATAAGTCAATTTGACTCTTCTGGATGACAGTTATCTAACCCAGGACCTTTGTTTCTCGCCTTAATAACAATCAGCGTACAGCCAAAACACTGTCAGGCGTCAAGGAAACTAGGACTATTGGCACTGATACACACTGAGGTATAGAAGTACGTTGACCTGTCCTGACTCTGGTTAACTCCATGTGACAGACTGAGTTGTAGCTGTGTGGTTTAGTGGAAGTGGTGATGTGAACAGTAGCTGAGCGCAGCAGCTGCTCTGAGGCTCCGTGTCACTGACGGCGTCCGTCCACAGCCTCAGTCAAACCAAACTTCATGGGACACATCATCATTTCCTCCGGTTTATTTTTAGTCCTCATAACCAGCAGCATGACGACATCTCCTCTGGCCTGTTAACACTGGGGTCTGTGTGAACCCGACACGCCCTCACACACACACTCAATCTCCACTCTGGAACCCCCCCCCCCCCCCCCCCCCCCCCCCCCCCCCCCCCCCCAACCCCCCCCTGGACCCCCCCCCCCCCCCCCCACCACCACGCCACCCCTCTTAGTCTTTCGTCAGTCCCATGTGAAGCAACGCTTTCCTCTGTTGGTTTCTCCCGCCGCTCTATATTTATCTGGTTCATGCTATTCCAGACTCTCATCTGCCTGATCCCAGGACTGGTTCTGTCCCGGACCCCCGCAGACCCGACTGAACCCGGCGTGTAATGAGGTCGTCAGTCTGGAGTCAAATTACTCAGAAAACTTCACGGTGCCTCCGTGGTGCTGATGAGGATTCTGTAACACAGCGACTGAAACAGTGTTGAACTGTCAATGCGCTGTAAACAGTGGCATGTGAGTACCAGACTCTGTATACTTACATATGATAATACTGTTTATTTTCAATTCTATTTAAAAAACAAAAACAAATTATTTATCATTATTATGTATTTATTTATTATGTTTATATTTATATTTTATCATTTTCTTTCCTTTCTTTTTATTTATTATCATTTCACTTTACGATATTTCAATTTTTTTCATTTCTGAAAATTTTATTCAACATTTTCTTACTCACTCATTTTTATTTCATTGCCATTTGAAATTGTGCATAATTATGTGCGTGGCCTCTTGAGTGACACCGGACATGCTCTGTGGACGCAGTGACAGCACCAAGAGCCCTCCCCCCAGCTCTACCTGTGCTCCGCCTCTTTGCCCATTTTTGGAGGAACCAGGAAGTAGGAGGAGTTAGCAAGCTACAACCGCCCACTGCGAGCCTCATAAACATTCTGCAGAAACCTATGGGTGACGTCACGGACGATGCGCCCATCTTTATAAGCAGACAATGGTTCTGTCATATGCTCAGACCACTAGATGTCACTACGCCCTGTACTTTCTCTGTGCGTGACAACTTTACCGCAGTGAGGAGAAATATTGTCACGAAGAACAACCCTGCGGCAAATGCCGGATTCCTTCCGTTGCCTTTGAGCAAAAAGGCTAAAAACATCTGAAAGCTAATTAGAAGCACAATGAAGTGTTGGTTTGAGTCTGATGTCTCATGATGCACCACAGCTGCCTTGTGCTCATGAGTCATACGGCCCCTGGGCAGGAGGGAGTCCCCACTCTCACAGTCTATCCCACTATATTTACATAATGAGTCATAGTCATGTGTCCCCACAGTCATGTAAAAATAGTGTAACACGTGTGATATATATAAACAATGGAATATTTAGGTTATTTTCTTAGTGAAGAGGAAGTGAAGGTACCCGGAGACCAGAGGAGAAAACACATGTGATAACCAAGTGCTTCTCTATTCGCTGCCTCACATTCTTCAAACGTTGGCTAATTGTGGTAAAGCCTCATTCTTTGGTTGCAGTTTGTTTTGTCTATATTAGGCCAGAGGCGCGCAATGCATACTGGGACAGTGTGATTAAAGCCTGCAGCTCTGGCTCCAGATGTTGGAGTGGAAACCTCTGTCTTCTCATAACACGTCTCGGATGAATCAGGCCCTGACGCTGGAAACATTTCCCATGATGCACCAGGCTTTTCCAAGTAGCTTTTTTTCCCTTAGACCCCACCGGCCACACGGGTCCACTGATCGAGGCATGTGAGCCGCACAAAGCTCCTCATTGTTGCTGTGATCAAATTCAGACATTAATATATATCATATGATGATACCAGCTGATATAATTAATCAGAAAAATGAAAGAAATTAACTGAGCAATTTCCCAAACTCCCTCTGGGCTACTGAGATATTTTGTTGTTCCCAGTAAGAGAAGAAATAATTCAAGCACAAAATGATAAAAGTTACTTTTGTCTGGGAAAAAGGAAAAGACCCGCTGAGGCCACTGATGATATCCAGACATCTGGTCATGCATAATTCCTGCTTATTGAAAACTTCTCTGTTTAGTGATGATGAGGTTTGTAAACTCTAAAGTCCCCAACAGCTCTTATCCAACACAAACACACACAGTTTAGTGGCTGCTGTTGAGGCAGGACATAATCTCTTTTCCTTTGTAACTTTTTATTATGGATATATGTATTTTTTTAATTTTGTTTATTTATATCTAATTTGATTTTCTTCATTGTTCTTTATTTTATTTTCCTTCCCCTTTTCTCTGAGTGCGTGCTTTTTTCATTCGATTTGCGGTGATCGATGTTCTGCTCTTTTACTTTGATCCTGTCTGTTCCTGCTGTGATCCAATATTCCAGATAATATTATGGATCAAACTTAATCTACTAGTTCACATTTTCGAGGATGTCCAGTCTTTTGGCCAGAGGCATTCATTTAATAGGACTATTTCCTGAACATTTTTTATTGTTTTACAGTTCAATGCTGATTTTTTTGTTACCAGATACTGGAGGTTAAATAATTTTGCTTAATTTTCCTTTATGACCAAATAAACGTAATTGGTAAATAAGCATGTATACTAATGTACATAGGCATCTATAACCAAAACATCTGGTGTGTAAGTATAATGTCACACAGTGGTAGTATCCACGTAGAACCTGTGTTATACCACATTTGTCCAATAGGGGTCCTAAACTCGCGAACAAAATAGCAAGGAAGCAATTGATGTTAGCATATCTCATAAAACATTGGGGAGTCAGGTTTACTCACTGCACAGTGCCACCTGCAGGCCAAAGTCATACTTGGTGCCTTGTTGGCAGGTAACATGGGAGTCAGGCATGCTAGCAAGGGGGCTAAAACCTTAGCCTCTATCACAAACATGTCTCTGAATGTGCCAGGATGTGAGGTTTACCCAGTGCACAGGGCCACCTGTTGGTCAACATTACACCCTAACCCACCTATAACTCGTCACTCCTTCAGTACCTGTGTCGTGGCCCCAATGTGTCCTGTGTAATGAGCTGCATGACCATCCTACATAACTCTAGAGAAATGTTAGCAAGGGGGCTAAAAACATTTGAATGCTAACTGCTATCGAAAGCGTGGGATTTGCTGTTTGCACAGCACCCTCTAGTGGTCGCTGTTGCAGTAGAAGTTTCAAATAGCTTGTTGAATTTTTGCGATTAAAAAAAACCACGAGGCTCGTTTACAAACACGTCTTTGATGTTATTGTCAAAGCCGGTGGTGATGTCATAAACAAGGGTCAGGGTCTAGTCGAAACTCTTCATAGGGAATTAATTGGCGTCGTGAGCTGCCAAGTTTTTACATAAACGCAGGAGCAGCTGTGGACAGAGCAGAGACACATTACCAACATCATGACCCCGCTTCTTCTCTGTGATACTCCAGCATCTGTAACACGTCCATATCATCTCCAGCTGTTAAACTTTATCACATCCGTTGGCCAGAAGAAAAAAAAGAAAAAAAAGTTCTGCAGCTGTAGAACTTTTTGATTTGTACTCAGGCTTTTTTAGTTCAGCCCCTCCCTCTCTCTTTTATGCAACTTTAAACTCTGCTGGAGTTTGAACTGCATTGCCTCAAATTGCACAGAGTAGAGGTAATCACCGTTTAACAACAATCTGAGATTGCCTCTTATGTGGCGCTCTGCAGCCCCCCCCCCC